>CAUYLG010054693.1:0-139546 GCA_963573385.1 Cacajao melanocephalus | reverse complement strand
CCTAAATGCACAAAACATACATTTTCTTAGTATTATATTATGCCTATTCTAAAAGTGACCACATAATTGGAAGTAAATCGCTTTTCAGCAATTGCATAGTATTTCACAGATTTAAATGAAATATTGGTTGGCTGTTTGTTTCTTATTTTTTTCCCTTATTCCTTCCTGTCTCCATTGTTAAGCACAATTATTGGCATAAAAGAGGTCTTTAATACCTACTTTTAGATTGCATTCCAGCCTGGGCAATAGAACAAGACTCCTGTTCTCTCTCCCCCTTTCTCTTCCTCTTTCTTTCTTTAAAAAAAAAAAAGAAAATATTTAAATATAACATTATTTTTCAATTTTTGTTTTCTAAAAATTTGAACAAATGTCATATCTTTTGCTAACACTGATAATTTAAAATATATTTTAGTTTTTCTTTTTATATGTGAAATTTATATGAAGCCTTTTTCTCTCTTCTGAAATTTATCTGAGCCTTAAATAGTATTGAGAGCCTTCACAGTTCATAGAACACTTCAGATGTAACATTATTTGACAAAGCATAGTAGGATGTAAACTTGTTTATTAGTGCTATATGGTCATATTTATAGG
The DNA here is from genome assembly GCA_963573385.1 of Cacajao melanocephalus. Taxonomy (NCBI): domain Eukaryota; kingdom Metazoa; phylum Chordata; class Mammalia; order Primates; family Pitheciidae; genus Cacajao; species Cacajao melanocephalus. The sequence continues at coordinate 138,955 of CAUYLG010054693.1, read as the reverse complement.
TTTGGATTGTTTTCAAAAATTATACGTATGCCTGAAATCACAGCCTATTGATTTCTTAATGATTATTGTCCATGTGGGTAGTAGAGATGTCTTAAAGTAATGTAGCCTATAATTTTAGTATAATTCTGTATATATTTTTGTGCCTTTGAATATTCTTTTGTGCCAATTACAGTGCACATACTTTGACAAGATTTCTTTCACTGTTTGAAATATATATTCAATTTGATGCCCCAGTTAATGGTGAGTATAGGATATTGCATGGAGGCAGTGATAATTTTTAAATAAATTTTGCATATCTAGAGATTAAAATAGTATGCTGCTTTATAGATGAACAATCCTATTTTATCCAGTGGTGAAGATATATTGTTAATAATTTTATAATGGTCTACATATTTTATGAAATTGTGTGACTTAAGAAGAGATTAAATTCTAGGGTGACAAACTTTAAAATATATATGTATGTGTGTTGTTGTGTGGTCTGGTAGTAATTAATTCCTTCTATACCACTTTTCTGAAAAGGGTCTTATTTCTATTTAAGAATCTTAGTTTGGCTGGCTATACATATTTTAGTGGAAAATCTTAGCTTTAAGAATGCTGAATGTACTCTTCCAATCCCTTATGGCTTGTAGTTTTCCTGCTGACAAGTCTGCTGTTAGCCTGATGGGATTCCCTTTGCAGGTGAACTTCCCCTTCTCTCTAGGTACCTTTAACAATTTTTATTCCATTTCAGCCTTGGAGACTCCGATGACCATGTGTTTCGGAATGCTCTTCAGGTGTAGCATTTTGCAGGCGTTTACTGCTTTTCCTGAATTTGAATGCTGGCCTCTCTAGTGAGGTTGAGGAAATTTTTGTGGGCAATATCCTGAAATACGTGTTCCACATTGCTTGGTTATCTCCCTCTCTTTCAGGAATGCCAGTGAATCATAGATGAGGTCTCTTTACATAATCCCATATTTCTTCAGAGAACTGAAGTTAAAGTTTTCTTTATTTTTGTCTTATTTCAGAGAACTGGTCTTTGAGCTCTGAGATTCTTTTCTCAGCTTGCTTGATCGATTCTATTGTTAACACTTGCTACTGCATTATGAAATTCTTATCGTATGTTTTCAGCTCAATCGGATCACTTTGTTTCTTTCTCATAATACCCATTTTGTCTATCAGCTCCTGTATCCTTTTATTGTAATGTTTAGATTCTCTGGATTGGGTTCTGACTTTCTCCTGAGTCAGTGAACTTTATTTATAATCATATTTTGATTCTATGTGTGCCATTTCAAACACTTTAGTCTGCTTAAGAACCACTGCCAGGGCACTAGTGTGATTATTTGGAGGTAAGAAGATACTCTGGCTTTTAGAATTTTCAGTGTTCTTGCACCGGCTCTTTCTCATCTATGGGCCTGATGTTCCTGTAATCTTTGAAGTTGCTGTCTTTTTGATTTTTTTTTAATTTTATTCTCTTTGATCTCCTTGGGTGATTGTAGTATGAGGTACCTTCAGTTGACTGGCTTCATTTCTGGAAGATTTTAGGGGTACAAGGCTCAGCTCAGGACTCCTGGGCTGCATGCTCTTACTGTGGGGGGCTAGTGTCAGGCTTCTGACTTCATTATCTGGCCTCTCCCAGTTAGGAATCTGCTGCACTGGATGGGCCTACTTGTGCCTAGACCACTGGTCACAGAACTCTAATGGGTGGTGCCAGCCAGAGCACTTCAGTAGGCAGTGGCATCAGGGTCCTGGCTGATGCGCACTTGCCAACAGCAGTGGCAGTGTTGTGGAATGCACTGTTGTGAGCTGTGTTGGAGTACCAGAGGGTTCAGGGGTGCTGGCTTCTATGCAAGTGGGTGCAGCAGTGGCAGCATGGCATGAGGTAGGTGGAGGAGGGCCTGCCATCATTTGTGCCTGTGCTTGCACCAGTGGCAATGTCAGCACAGGGGCAGGGCTGGCTGGCAGAGTGCTGGCTCGCGCCCTGTGTACACGTGTTTATGTAGGCAGCAGTGGCCATGCAGGGAAGGGGGCAAGGATGCTGGTCTCTGTGGGTAGATTCATGCCAGGAGTATTGTCAGTCTGGGGTGAGGCTCTAGCAGGTGCAGGGCTGACAATATCCATGGGCACCAAAGCACTAGCAGCAATGGTGGTCCTGGGTGGGGTGGGGGCGCTAGTCTCCTTGTCATGCCTTCATGTTGGCAATGGTGGTACAACATTGGAGGCGGGGTACACTCATGCAGGCAGCCGTGGCACGGTGGGGTGCACATACACATGCTCACTGTCAGGGAAGGCGCAGTGATATCCACTCATGCACACATGCACAGGCAAAATAAGTAAGCAGTGGCCATGGACAACTGTGTACCGGCAAAGGGGCAGGGGAAGCTGCAGTCAGGGGAGAGCATGGGTAAGCTGGTATGTGTCACTGGGGCTAAGCTGCTGGAGCTCTCTGACATGCGCCATCTGCCAGTGCAGGAGCTATGATGTGGTCCCCAGAGAGGCGCCCCAGCCGAGTATCCAAGGCTGCACTGCAAACAGGCATGGACAGGCTTGGGCCTCTGGAGAATCCAGCAGATGAGTGGTTGCTCAGGTGGGACTAGCTCCATCTCACAGACAAGACCACCCTCTTCTGTTCAGGTCTAACAATCCCCTTGAAGCTAAGGTCTCCCAGAGGAGCAAGGCAAGCCTTGAAGGATGGGCATCCCTGGCTGTGCTCCACTATAGACACTCCCACACCAAACCCTCTGAGCTCTACAGCAGCTGGAGTTCTGTCCCTATTACTTCTCTAAGCAGCTCTCACTGCCAGCTCAAGCGTCCTGCTGCCAGGATTCCAGAAGTTCCTGTGGAGAGCAGTTTGTTTCTTCTGTACACAACTCACCCAGTCCTCAGGAGTGGTTCAGAGCCCGGAATGAGTCACGGTGCATGGTATCCCTATGCAGAATTCCCAGCTTCCTCTCACTTTAGCCTAGCATCTGTGTCTTCCCTCCATCCACTCTCAATACCCTCCCTCCAAAGATCTGGACAGGGTGCACCAGTCTTCCTGATGCCCCGGTCCCTCCATAACAGGTGTTCCTCCTGGCTGTATCTACTCACCCATCTTGAGAGTCTGAAATTTTTTTTAGATAATCTATTTATCTTCTTTTATCTTATAAGGGAGACTTGAAATAGTTGAGAATATTTTTATTGGATTATTCTATATTATCCAATTAAGACCTAAAGTCAAGTTAAGTACCTATTAATCCTATTTCAAAAAAGTTTATATCTTTAGAATTTGTTATTTCTTGGAACAACTTTTCCAGTATTTCTTAGAAAAGAAAAAATAGTCATAGAAATTGACTTTTATAATACACCTCTCCATTTAGATTAGTCAAAATGTCATTTTCTACTCATCTTATTCTAAATCTGTCTCTTCAGCTTCAACCTTCTGCCCCCACTGCCTGTCTCTCACCAATCCTCATCACAACAGATAGTGGACTAAGTCCTTGCTTGCTGACTATCCCAGACTTTCAATCCATAATTGTCAGCCTCAAAAATAATGAAATATTTTAAAAATTTATACTGTAGGAAGTTATATTTTCCCCTAGGAACAATTAACCTAATTTGAAGATGTTTCTTTCCATATTTCATAAAATAATTTTAGGAAAATGTAAGCGGAAGAATAAATGATACACATTTTTTCAATTTACTAAAGTATGTTTCTTACTGACATAATTGTAGTTTTCACTACTAAATTCATTCCTCTACCACAGAGAAAGCAGTTTCGAGTTCTGTTAACACCTGCTGAGAAGTATGTCTACTTTGGATGTTATACATACATCCAAAAGTATGTCTCTCAAATTGTCCTAGAGATTTAAACCTTTCCCTTAACTAGCACTTGAAGTCACTACCATGAAATAAGAAAGCGGCAAAAAGGGCTGGGCAGGGTGGCTTGCACTTGTAATCCCAGCACTTTGGGAGGCCAAGGCGGGTGGATCACCTGCAGTTGGGAGTTCGAGACCAGCCTGACCAACACGGAGAAACTCCATCTCTACTAAAAATACAAAATTAGCCGGACATAGTGGCGCATGCCTGTGGTCCCAGCTACTTGGGAGGCTGAGGTAGGAGAATCTCTTGAACCCGGGAGGCAGACGTTGTGGCAAGCTGAGATTGCACCATTGCACTCCAGCATGGGTAACAAGAGCAAAACTCTGTCATAAATAAATAAATAAATAAATAAGCAAAAAAGACATGAATAATTTATTCCCTGGAGTTCTTGTGATGGTTTAAATATCAGTTTCTGTATTCCAGGAACTGCTCTGGGAATACCAGGGCTCTTGCAAGTTTACATGATCATTCTGGACTAGCAAGTCCTTTCACTGTGGGAAAATGGAAATCTCAATAAGATGTTATCTCTGACTATAAGCCGACTTCGAGATAGACCAAGGGAACGTGGTCTTTTTATAATTCCTGTTTCATACCCACATATACAAATATCTGCTATTTTTTTCTGCTATTTTTGGGTCTTCCATTAAATTACTGCAAAATAATCTACCTGGAAGTTGGGATTCTGCCATATTTCTTGATCCTATTGTGTGTCTAATGGGATCTTAATTTAAAATTTACTTGCTTTTTGACCAGTCCATCTTGCCACTGTGATTACTTTTATTTTTAGTAACCTTTTCATTTAAAAAAATTATAATTACTCCAGAATATTTTAAGTTTCAAAATATTTTATTTTCTCAAAATTTACCCTACAGAAATGTATTTTATAATTCCAAGCTTCTGAAACTATTTATATAACATGCCAAATAGACAGTGATTAACATGCTATTTGAAACAAATAAAAATTCATCATTGAAAAATAGTCTTATTAAGTAAAGTTTTCTCTTAGAGTTTATTCCACTTTTTAAACTAAATCTATTGAAATCCTTTCATTGATATTAGAATTCTAATTGGTCATTAGTGACATACAGAAAAGCCTTATCATTGTATGTTTATTTTGCATCCAGCTAACTTAATAGGCTCTCTTAGAATTCATCTTAGTTTTTCAGTTCATCTTGTGGGTTTACTAGGTAGATGATCATATAATGAGCTTGCTTATCAAGATAACTAGCTTCCTCTTCTCTTACCTGGTGCTGTGGTTACTTTGTTTCTGACATTAATATGAAGGTCTCTAACATGTCATGTTTAATAGTATGGTTGTTATTATTCCATATAAATAAGATTTATCATTTAAAAAGGTTATTTTACTCACAACAGATGTTGAATTTTGTAAGTTTCATTTAAACATCTAAATAGATGATAAAGTTTTATTTTATGCTTTTGTATCTTAAGGCTATGTGATGATGCAGGTGCAATTCCTTTTATGTTTTTTTATCTTAAAACCATTTGACATGAATGCAACTACTAATATTGTATCATTTTTATTTCTTAATATAAACCAGAATTCAGGTAACATTTTACTTAGGATTTCTGCATCTGCCTTTGAGAAACTGAACATACATACATAAACTTGTGTTGTATCTGTTGTAATTAACTTTCTCAGTTTTCGCTATCAATACTATGCAACAGCCTTAAGAATGGAAAGTTTTCCTCATTTTATTTGGCAATGTAAATAGGCTGATAATTTAAAATAGAAATATGCAATGAATGTGTGTGTGTGTTTGGGGAGTACTTTGTCAGAAGTTCCTCATTCATTAGTTAAAACTACGTACATCCCATACTTTGTTGTGAATTACTGAATACTTTAAGAAATAGCACTGACAGGAATGTATTGCAAATATAGTTGCGATGGAGATATAAAGATAATTGAAAAATTACCCGAGAATGAACTAACCCTGTCACTATCTGAATCTATTGTCTTTTGCTCGGGATAAAGCATGATGTCTTTTTCATTATTATGTGATGATTATGACTGTGCTGGATTTTATACATCATCTTAAGTTAGACTTCAGTTCTAATAAATGTGTTTGCACTTATATTTCTGAATTTTTTTTCTTATAAGCTTTATTTTTCCTTATAAGTTAAATTGTATATATAAATTTTAATGAATGATATATGAGAGTATACCATTAATAATCACATTTGTATTATATTTTAAAATAATTATTTTATAGTTTTGTTTATTAAACTATTCATGTCTTCCCTTTTACTTTACTCCCCAAAGAACCAGATTTTGTAGTACTTAATATTATGGGTTCAATTGTGTCTAATCCCTAGTGCCTTAATATGTGACCTTATTCCAAAACTGGGTTTTTATAGAGGTAATCAACCTAAAATGAGGTCATTAGATTGGGCCCAAGCCAATATAACTGGTATCCTTATTGGACACAGTTACAGACACTCATGAAGGAAAGACAGTGTGAAAACACAGGGAGAAGTCCATGCGGAAATGGCAGGGATAGGAGTGATGCATTTAGAAGCTAATGAAAACCAAGGATTGCTAGCAAATTACCAGAAGCTAGAAAAGAGACATAGAACTAACTATACTTTACACATTCTAAAGTAACCCACACAGCTTACATCTTGATTTCATATTTCTGTGCTCCAGAGCTAGGACTATACATTTCTGCTGTTCAGTATTCTTTCATGTTCTTTCCCATGGCTTCCTAATCTTCTACCTCAATTTCTACCAGTAATTTCCAAGTTTACTATCTACACTATGGATTTCATTTTCAGCAGCATCCATATTGCTGCTTTTTCCTTAAAATCTAGTTTTAAATTTATCTATTCTGTATTTGTTTTGTTTTCATGTAGTATTTACCTTTTACACCTGCTATTCCTTGTATATCAACCTGAATTCTTATGTTTTTGTCTTTTGAACTCATTAAATTACCTTTTTCTTATTTTTAAAATAAAGCAAAATTTTATATGATGATAAATCTTAAGTATACAGCAAAATTAATACCAGCATTTTTATTCATCCATGTAAACGGGACTTGCTTCATGCAGATAAGTTTTATGTCGTGACATGATAGCACTAAAATTTTCTTTGTGGCTCATCACTAAATTATGTTTATGGTTTGTTTGCATAAACCCTTTTGTTATTAACTTTTCTCTTCTTTCTGGATCTACTCCTTTAAAAATGCCCAATTAATTTCTATGATTTCAAACATCATTTACTTTAGGAAAAGTAGATCCTCCTCAGATCTAAACTAGTGTAAACTAGTGTGAACTACATATACTTTAACTCAATTTCTCATTTTCTTGTTCTTGCCATTTACTTAAGATTTTCTAACATCTCCATGTCTCATTTTATAGGGGAATTTGACATATAACTTATTTATAAAGACTTCTCCAAATTAATCTGAGACCAAAGGGTCAGCAACAAATTCTAGGCTGACTTTAAAGTATATTAATTGATTTTTTTTTTAGTTACAGAATGGATAAAGTTAATTTAAATGAGCATATATTAAAATATTCAATACCAATTTATGTCATGATTTTTTAAGTTACAAAATTTCATCTACAGTATCATAAATGTCCCCTAGATAGATATTAACTACAAAAGTAATTTATCTTTAGGACATCAAACATATCTTTATGTCATTAAATATTAATTTTGCTAAAGGATATAATCCTCAGTTATAGTTCTCTGTGAAGTTAGTGTGATTATTTTTATGATTTTATGAAAAATGTGGGATACATTTATTTGATGTTATTCTTTATTAGTAATTTTGTTTAGATTCCAGTTTTTGGAAAAATATAATTTTTTATCTGTTATTTTAGGAAGAAAGTTGAGCTAGATTTTATAGTAAGTAGCAGCAAAATTTGTTGCTATATTATTCCTGGTCTATAATACTTGACCTTTTCATCTTTATTTTAAAAATTTAATATAACAGTTTTCTTTCAATTACACTGTTTTTTAAGCCATGCTACATTTGCCACAGTTTCCTAATGTGATTTTTTTAAAAACAGGTGAAAGCATTTGGAGAAAGTCAAATTTTATTGAAAAAGCAATCTCATATTAGGCAAATATGTATATGAAAATATTTTTATGTAAAATAAGAACCGATTTTGGAAATGTAGAGCAAAGTGAAGCCAAAAGCATATATATGAGCACTGCAGTTGGTCAATCACTAAACATCTGTTCACAAAATAGCTGCCGTAAATGGAACTTAGACAAAATTGTTTTGAAATATTTTTTTAAAGCACGAACTTTATACTATAAATAAGAAGCCTCATATATGAAACCGATATAGTTTGGATGTGTGTCCCCTCCAAATCTCAATATAACATGTGATTCCCAATATTGGGGGTGGGGCCTGGTGGGAGGTGATTAGATCCTAGGGACGAATACCTCATAAATTGTTTAGCACCATCCTCATAGTGATAAATGAGATCTAGCTCAGTTAGTTAACCTGAGATCTGGCTGTTTTAAAGAATCTAGGATCTTCCCCTTCTCTCTCTCTCACTCCCACTCCTGCCTTGTGACATGCTGGCTCCTCATCACCTTCTGCCATGATTGAAAGCTTCCTGAGGCCTCCCCAGAAGCAGATACCGGCACCATTTTCCTGTAAAGCCTTTAAGACAGAGAGCCAATTAAATCTCTTTTCTTGATAAATTATTCAGTCTCAAGTATTTATAGTGATGCAAGAATAGACCAATATAGAGATATATCTCTCATTTTCCCAAGGCCATAAACTCGTCAAGTTATTTTCCTTCTTGTAGTCTCTATTCTCTCACATAGAGCTGTGATCACTGCACCTAAATTGGAAGTATTGAGGGAGAGTCATATATGAATATGCAGGAAAGTATGTTATGGGTTTCTAGTCTATACAAGTATTTATTATTGTTGATAATATACTTCTCTATTAACTGCTGTATAAAAATGCCAGCTTTCTTTTTTGTTAAGCAGAGAAATGCTTGCTATGTGAATCCCTATGAACAATATAGAAAGAGCCAATTAACTGGTCAAAATATAAAGAATTTAGCAGATGGAGGCAGAGTGAGAAGCTATTTAACATCATTTGGTACTATGAATGCCAAAAGATCAGTAATTTTTAAAAACTTGATAGTTTAAAATTAATGGCAAAAAATACAAAATAAATGAAAGTTTTTTCTTATAAAAGTACAGAAATAGCTAAATAAAAATGAAAAAAATTTGATTTTCCTCATTAATTGCATCAAGTTTTTGCCTCATTCTGATTATGTAGAGCATTTACTTTATTGCACAGAATGGATTTTAAAGGGGTTTAAAATAGAAACTACCAATCAAGCTTTTATGAGTTGGGAAATGCATGACATCACTAAGGCAACAAAGGTTATACAAATAGAACATAATGTCATTTTTATGAAGTCTGCAGGCTTCGTAAAAATATAAATGTCACCTCTTTCATGAAATATTTAAATTTATATAATTATATTTTTAAAAAATTCTTCATAAGGTTATATCCAATTTAAGCTGTTCTCCAAATGTATATTTTTATTTATTTACCTATATTGTCAATTATGCTAAAAGGGTGGTTCTTTCCAGGAATGTGACTTATGGGCATATTAAATTATTCTTTACATTTTCACCTTAAACCAGTCTATAAAGAGAGAGGTTTTGGCAAGTGAACATGGAAAGCTCTTCGTTAATCTTCAGGGTAAACCTTTCACTGTTTCACATGGCATGCACAGTCACTATACAAACTTTTGTCAAAAACAAACAAAAAAATCAACAGCCTGCACTTTCGGCAAGACGGAGTAAGAGACACTAGATTTACTTTTCCTCTTGAAACAAAAATAGATAAAACAACTTTTTAAGACATTAGAGATCAGGCAATAAAAATTGATAAAATCCTTGAGAGACAAGAAACTCATGAGGTGAGCCCTATAATTGCCTCAGAGTATTTCTAGGAGCAGGGAGCAGGAACCTGGCAGAGTCTGTTGGTCTCCCTGAGTTGAGTAGATGGAATTGAGCATCTCAAGCCACACTTGCCAGAGTACTGAGGAAAAGATACCTCAGAGGACACAGCTGCACAGAGAAAAAGTTATGATCTGCAGGGGGTGTTTTAAAAATTTTTCTGAAGCATGCTGATACATGCATATACAAAAACTTGGGGAAAAAAACATCTAAAAGGTTATGAGGAGACTCTCTGGAAGTCACATAGGTCCAGAATAGCTATTCCCACCAACCAAAATGAAAAACTAATTCCTAGGCATTGGATAGAGTACTTAGCAATATTTTGACTCTGTATATAGGCTAGATTTTCATTAAAGTTGCCACAGTCTTTTCTAACAAAGCTTTAAAACAAGACCTGAGTGTATCGAACCGTTTCAGAGTGACTTAACTACATTGCTGTACAAAGCTTAAGAATATGTATAGGAATACAAAGATATGCAGCATACAAAACAATTCATTCCACAATGACTGGTGTCTAACAAAAATTTACCAAAAACACAAAATTAAGAAATGTTAACATAAACAGGAGGAAAAAGGCAATCCATTGGAATTTATCTAGATAATATACAGATGAAGGAATTAGTAATCAAGAACAATAAGACATTGTAATAACTGTATTCCTTATGTTTAAAAAGCAATAAAAATATCAAGTATGTAAATAGAGACATAGAGGATTTTCTTTAATGTGGATATTCAACTTTTGTAGGGAAACGAAAATGTTTGAGTTTAAAAATACACTGAAAAACAATATTTGCAAATTAGATATTGCAGGTTAGTGAACTTAAAGATTTGCAGTACAATCTACCTAAAGTGGAATACAGAGAGAAAAGAGAAAAATATTCACAGAGCATCACCGGTCTCTAAGACAACTTCAAGCAGCCTACATATGTTCCCAAATTGGGACAGGCAGAAAAATGTTTAATGAAATTGTGCCTGAATCTTTTTAAATTGATAAAACTATAAAACCACAGTTTCAAGATGTTCAGTAAGACTACAGTGAAAGAAACATGAAGAAACTACACAAAAGCAATCAAATTACTTCAAAACAGTGATAAAGAGAAAAATCTAAAAACAGTCAGAAAAAGCAGACACCTTATGTATAAAGGAAATAAGATAAAAATGAAAGCAGATTTCTCATGAGACACAAGGCAAGGGAGAAGACAAACATTTTAAAATAACGACCAAGCACACACATACACACATGCATACAAAGAAACAAAAATTCTATTAAACTAGAATTCTATATAACATGCAACTCTATCTCTCAAAAATGAAGTTGGAGTAAAAAATTTTTATATAAAAAAGCTAAACAATTTATCATCAGCAAATCTATAGAAGATATTAAAGCAAGTTCTTTAGACAGGATAATAGAATATGTTAAGTTTTTATTTATATAGCAGAATACAGAGCACCAGAAAGACATAACTATGAGGGTAAATATAAAATACTTTTTGATTAATACTTAAATAACTTTAAGTTGATTAAAACTGAAATAAAATAATTGTGGGCATAGTTTGATGAGAAATAAACAGTTACAATATAGGTGAAGTACTATGACGACACTAGAAACTAGACTCATAAAATTATCATTAAGAAATTAAAGCCCCATATAGGGCTTTAATAAATCAGCAAAAAGACAAAGCAAAATCATAACAAATATCCAATCAATCCTAAGGAAGACAGAAAGGAGGAAAAAATGATCTAAGAGTAGATGGTAAAGTTAGAAAGCAAAGACCAAGACAGTATATCTAAAACAATTACAGCAATGTGTCAATGACAGTGATAAGTTCTGAGAAAAGTGCCATTAGGCAATTTTATCATTGTGTGAACATCGGAGATTGTACTTACATAAATGTACATGGTATGGCTATGTGGTACAGCCTATTGTTCCTAAGCTACAGACCTGCACAGAAAGTCGTTACTATCCTGAATACTGTTGGTAATTCTAAACATGGAAAAGGTACAGTAAAAATATGGTTGAAGATAAAAAGTGGTGTACCTCTGTAGGGACCTTACCATGATGAAGCTTGCAGGCCTGGATTTTACATATATATATATGTATATAAAATCAAAAGGCCCTAATTAAAAGACAGCAACTTCAAAGATTAGAAGAACATCAGCTCACACAGATGAGAAAAAAAAGAACTTGGGTAACTCTAAAAGCCAGAGTTTCTTCTTACCTCCAAATGACCATGCTAGCTCCCCAGCCAAGGCTCTTAAACAGACTTAAATGGCTGAAATGACAGACGTAGAATGCAGAATCCAAATAGGAAAGAAGACCACTGAGATTCAAGAGAATGTCAAAATCCAATCCAAGGAATCCAGTAAAGCAATTTAAAACCCAAAAGGCCTTTTAAACCTTTTAAAGAAAGAACCAAATTGATCTGATAGAGCTGAAAAGCTCACTATATGAATTTCATAATTCTTATTATGAAATTGAAAGTATTAACAGAAGAATAGACCAAGCTGAGGAAAGAATCTCAAAGCTCAAATATGGTTTTTGAATCAACTCAGTGAGACAAAAATAAAGAACAAAGAAGTTTAAAGGGTGAACAAAACTTCTGAGAAATATGAGATTATGTAGAGACCAAACCTGTAACTCACTGGTATCCCTGAAAGAGAGGGAGAGATAACAAGCCACTTACAACACATATTTCCAGATATTGTCCACAAAAATTTCCCTACTCTTGCTAGAGAGGTTGACATTCAAATTCAGGAAACTCAGAGAATCCTTCAATTTACTGTATAAGATGACCATTCCCAATATACATAATCATCAGATTCACCAAAATCAATGTTAAAAAAAAATATTAAAGGCAGCTAGAGAGAAGGGGCAGGCCACCTACAAAGGAAGGTGCAGACCCATCAACAGAAATCATCAGGCCACCAGCAGACCGGGTCCATGGAAACCCTACAAGCCAGAAGAGATTGGGCCTGTATTCAGCATGCTTAAACAAAAGAAATTCTAACAAGGAATTTCATATACAGCCAAACTAATCATCATAAAGAAGGAGAAATAAATTCCTTTTCCGACACACACAAATGCTAAGGAAATGTGTTACCATCAAAACTGCCTTACAAGAGATCCTTAAGGGAGGGCAAAACATGAAAGTGAAAAACCAGTACCTGCAATTACAAAAACACACTTAAGTACACAGCCCACTAACATTATAAAGCCACTACACAATCCGGCCTGCATAACAATAACAACACAATAACAGGATCAAATCTGTACATATCAATATAACCTAGAATGTAAATGAGCTAAACACCCCAGTTAAAAGCCACAAAATGGCAGGTTGGATAAAGAAGCAGCACTAAAGTATATGTAATTTTCAAGAGACCCATTTCACATGCAATTACATGTTTAGGTGAAAAGTAAAAGGATACAAATACATTTACCAAGCAAGTGAAAATCGAAACAAGGCATGTGGTACTAATTTTCAGTTCAGAAAAAACAGACTATAAACCAACAGGCCAGGTATGATGGCTCATGCCTACAATCCCAGCATTTGGGAGGCTGAGGCAGGCAGATCACTTGATCTCAGGAGTTCAAGGCCAGCCTGGGCAACATGGTAAAACCCAGTCTCTACATAAAATAGCCAAGTTTGGTGGTGTGCACCTGTGGTCCTAGTTACTTGGGAGGCTATGTGATAGGATGGCTTGAGCCCAGGAGGCGGAGGTTGCAGTGAGCTGAGAATGCATTTCTGTACTCTAACCTGGGTGACAGAGCCAGATCCTGTTTCAAAACAAAAGCAACAACAGCAAAGAAACACACAAAAAACAGTCAAAGAGACAAAGAAAGACAATTATATAATGGTAAAGGGTTGAATTAAATAAGAAGTCTTAACTATCCTAAATATACATGCAATCAACACTGGAGCACCCAGATTCACAAAATAAGTTCTTTGAACCTACCAAGAGACTTTGATAATCACACAATAATAGTGGAAACCCCACTGACAGTAGTAGAGAGATCATTGAAGCAGAATACTAATAAAGATATTAAAGACCTAAACTCAACACTTGACCAAATGTACCAAACAGACATCTAGGGGACATTCCACCCAATAACAACAAAAACTGTACATTTTTATCATCTGTACATGGCACATACTCTAAAATCGACCACATGCTCAGCCATAAAGAAATTCTCAACAAATTGTTAAAAACCAGTATCAGCAGCATGTTGCTAGCTCACACCTGTAATCCCTGCACATTGGGAAACAAGGTAGGAGGATTGCTTGAGGCCAGGAGTTCAAAACCAACTGGAAAACAGTATGAGATCCTGTCTTTACAAATAATTTAAAAATTAGCAGTGTATGCTGGCACGTGCCTGTAGTCCCACCTACTCAGGAAGCTGAGATGGGAGGATTACTAGAGACTAAGAGTTCAAGGCTGCTGTGTGCTATAATCATCCCACTGCACACCACTCTGGGCTACAGACACAAATCCTGTCTTTAAAAAATAAATAAACAAACAAGCACACAGAAGAATCATGCCATCCACACTGTCCACAGCACACACAAAAAAAGAAATCAACACTGAAAACATCTCTCAAAACCATATAAGTACATAGAAATTAAACAGACTGCTCCTGAACGGCTTTTAGGTAAACAATGAAATAAAGGCAGAAATCAAGAAATTCTTTGAAACTAATGAAAACAAAAATACAACATATCAGAATTTCTAGAACACAGCTAAAGCAGTGTTAAGTGGAAAGTTTATAACACTAAACACTCAAATCAAAAAGTTACAAAGATCTCAAATTATCAACTTAACTCACACCTAGAGGAACTAGAAAAAGAAGAGCAAACTAACCACAACACTAGCAGAAGGAAAAAAAGAAAAATAGAGCTGAACTGAAAAACACGAAACATAAAAAGCCATACAAAAGATCAATGACAGCACAAGTTGGTTCTTGGAAGGAGTAAATCAGGTTGATAGACTAATAAAGAAAAAAAAGAGAAAAATCCAAATAAACCTAATCAGAAATGACAAAGGAGACATTACTACCAACCTTATAGAAATACAAAAACCAAAGACTATTACAAACACCCCTATGAATACAAATGAGAAAATCTAGGTGAAATGGATGAATTCCTAGAAAGATACAATCTTCCAAGACTGAACCAGGAAGAAATTAAAACCCTGAACAGACCAAAAATGAGTTCTGAAACTGAATCAGTAAATAAATCCTACAAAGCATAAAAAGCCCTAGCTCTCACAGAATTCACAGCAAAAATCTCCCAATAATATGAAGAAGAGATACTACTAATTATACTGAAACTATTCCAAAATATTGAGGAAAAACTCCTCCCCAACTCATTTTATGAAGCCAGCATCATTCTGATACCAAAACCTGGCAGAAACAAAACAAAACAAAAAAAAAGGAAAACATCAGGCCAATATCCCTGATGAACATAGATGCAAATATCCTCAGTGTAATACTACTGAAACAAATCCAGCAGCACAACAAAAAGCAACACCACGATGATCAAGTAGGCTTTATTCCTGGGACACAAGGTTGGTTAACATACATAAATTAATAAATGTAAGCCATCGCATACACATAAATAACAGCAAAAACCACACAGTCATCTCACTAGACTCACAAATGCTTTTGATAAAATTCAACATCTCTTCATGTTAAAAACCCTCAACAAAGTAGGTTTCAGAAGAACATACTTCAAAATAATAAGAGCCATCTATGATAAACCCATAGCCAATGTCATACTGAACAGGCAAAAGCAAGAAGTATTCTCCCTTAAGAACAGAAACAAGAAAAGGATGCCCACTCTCCTGACTTCTTTTCAACGTAGTTCTGGAAGTCCCAGGCACAGCATCAGGCAAGAGAAAGAGAAAGAATCCAAACAGAAAGAAAGGAATTTAAACTATCTCTGTTCACTGACAACGTGATTCCGTACTGAGAAAACCCCATAGTCCTTGCTCAAAGATGCCTCGATCTGATAAACAACTTCAACAAAGTTTTAGGAAAAAAAATTAATATACAGAAACCAGAAGCATTTCTATACAGCAATAACGTTCAAGGTGAGAGTCAAATCAAGAGCACAATCCCATTCACAATCCCATTCATTCACAATAGCCACAAAGAGAATAAAATACCTACATCTGTCTCAACTATTCTGTTTGTCAATGTTACCACTACTTGCTTTGCTTTCAGTGCCCATATCATTAAAAGGTCCATGCATAAAACAAGTTGCCTATAAAATTATTTAAAATACTGAGCTTATGTGTGAAATTAAAATCTCTATTATCTGGTATAAAGATGATGGTATTAACAGTTGAAATTCCATAACATTTTTACCTTTGACGTTTCCAAGTCACAATATGTACTGTAATAAATAAGACATTTAAATTTATCACTCTAATATTTCTGCTATTTATGCATATTAAAAGGAGCTTTGGTCCTTTTGAGTTTAACTACTGTAGAAGTAACAGTGGTACTTACACTGAATGATTTTTCATTGCTAACCACTGCTGCAAACCGCTACACTAAACTATAAGAATTTATAGTACCTAATTTTTTTATTGCCAATGACAATAAGTAATACTACTAATTTTTTGTCAAAGCTTTTGATTTCTAATTAAACTAATTGTACAAACATAATTATTGATTACTCCAGTCTGAGAAAAGCATAATCATTATTGTACTCTCTTTTTACATATTCTAAAATTTGAATATTATTACAATATTGTTACTAAATGGTCAAAATCAGAATGTTTGTGTATGGGAAAGGAATAGTTCATGTGAAATGAGACCATGTAATTATCTGTTGCTTTATCATGTATGTTATGATATAGGGGTAGCTCTTGTAATATTAAAACTATGGAAGTGTTACAGAAGTGTTTATGTTAGAAAGACTAACATTGAATGAGTCTTTCATATAAGCCAGCAACCTTCCTAGATGCTTTATATTTAATAAATAAAACACTTCAAAAGAAAATTTGAGAAAAAAATTTCTCTCCTTTTTAGAGATGAATTAACTAAGTTACAGTGATGCTAAACGAACTTGTTCAAAAGCACATGGAATAAAAAATTAGGTCCTCATTAAAAACAAAAACTAAGCTCTTTCCTTCTTATCATTAGACAAGAAATAAAGTTGATCAAACCAGAAAACAGTTACCAACTCTAGCAACTAAAACTGATATGTGATGAGAGACCACTTTCAATGATAATTAGGACATCCCATAAATGATCAGACACCACATAAAATACAACTGTTTCACCTACAAGCCCCAAACCATTTATATTCAGAAGTCTAATCTCATTCAAATCAGTGTCTGAAACTTGCCACTTGCCACTCTTGTTAAGCCCTAAATTGGAAAGGTGAGCAAATATGTACTTTCAGTTCCAATGAAGGTCACATAAGAGGCAATTATTAAGCCTCCAGGACACTGACATTCCTTCTAATTGACCAATATTCAGAAACCAAACTTTCAAAAAATGGCCAAAAATACTATTTTTCCAAAGCCAACTCAATCTTTCTGCTCTTACCACACACATTCTCTTAACAATGCTCATTGAAACTGGGGGAAAAAAAGGTAAAACTTTCCATTCTTATTTTTAGAGCCTAGGGTGCATCTTTTAACAAGATCACTGAGTGCCTAATGTTTACATACCAAGGTGAAATAGCTGTCTACAGGGAAGAAAGCCTAGGAGTTACCAGGTAAATCACTGTATGCTGCAGAGGTGCACTCCAAAGTGAACCGAGCATTCACACATCCCTGAACGAAGCATTGGGAAACACTGCACAAAATTGTTATTGTCCTTTCAAAGACTATCAAATTACTTTTCATTAAGCCTAATGTCCTTATTTCCCTCAGTTAACCTGCAGAATCTCAAGCTATCCTGACAATCCATAACTTTGTATTCTCTTTCTCTCATTTCTTTTTATCTTCTTCAATTTTTCTACCTCTTTCTTAAACCTTTCATTCTGGTCTCTTCAACCTTCATCCTGTAAACGGTAATCATCTATATACACAATTTAAAACTCTCTTATTCCAAATTTAAAATTCAAAAACTCTTCTCTTCTTGTCTCAGATGAAACAACGTTCTCTGTTTTATCCCTGACAGACTTCTCAACTGCAGGATTATTTTTCTCTCTCATCCTAAAACATCCCAGCTTCAAGAGGTATTGTGGATATTCTCTTTGGTCCCTGTTGCTTATTCCAATGCATTCCCCACTTGTCTTTTGGAAAATGTACTTCTCTTTTGATATTCAAATAATTTTGCTATGTTAACTAGTCCTCTCTTTATTGCCATTTTACTCATACGTGAACCCTCCTTTATTGAAGACTTGGCGTCTGGTTTATAGATTTCCATTTCTTTTCTTTTTAATCTTTCTTGTGGACTTTAGCACCTAAAATGAATGATTTTTCCAACATTGAGCCATAATAAAAATTCTATAAATATTAGTTGAATTAGGGAAGGAATTAACCACACTTATTTATCAGTATCTGTCCACCTTCTATCTTCCTTCACATCTAACTTAAATTTCTTGGTCTGCCTTGAAAATGGCAGTCTTTCTTGCAAATATCCTCAACTTGCAAAAATCCTTAATTTTTGGCTTCTCTCTCCTTTCATCACACTAGGCTAGCTAGACACTGAGTCCCATTGATCCCAACCATTTTTTCTAATCTGTGCAAAAATTTGAGCATATGAACATTGATTCTGAAAATAATATAGCTATGAACCTTATTTTAGAAAGTTATTATGGTATTAATATTACAAAAATAATTACAGTACTGATTACAATATTGATTACAATATTAATATAATATTAATGCTATCCATAGAGGTTAATGGTTTATAATTCTCTGTAAATACTAGGGTTTTCAGAATTTAATTTTGGAATTTTTTTTTTCTTTACCCTAAACTTTTCCACTAGATAGCCCCATCAAATTTCATGACTAAATACCATGTATATCTTTAGGCTCTCAAATTTAGATTAAATTATTCACCTTTTTTATTAACATTGCTGCTAGGTTTTGGTTTTCACTTTTGTGTTTATTGGTTTGTGTTTTTTTACTTTTAAATTCTTAATTATTAAAATTAAGATATGTTGTGATTTTGGTACATCACTTTATTCCAACAATATATTGCTTTATTATGAACCAGTAAAATCAATTATTATTGACTACATAGAAAGTTTAATTGTAAACAACAAAGTTTCCATTATAATGCTTTTTATTGCTTCCTCTACCATAGCAATCTCTACCTTTCTATATTCTAGATATTTCTATTGTTTCCTTGACCAGGCTACCTATATACTGTCAAAATTATTATCTTCAAAAAATTTAGCCCATAGTCTTATCTATGAACTTTACTGTTTTTATACTTTAATTTGCTTGGGAATGCTTAATGTGTAAATCATAATTCCCAGCTAGCCTCAGAGATACTTGTTTTATATTTTATAGCATCTTTACTTTATTGAGTTATTTAATTCTTTATTTTATCAATAAGATTGTAAGAATATTAAGTTGCCTTGGGATTTAGTAAAAGGTATTAAACTTAAAATTAGAAAACTCTTAGTAAAACCATTAAGATTTTAGAGCTTGTGCCTCCTTTGGAAAACCATCCAAATCCCATTTAAAATCCTTTCAAAGTGAATAAAATATTGTGATTAAATACAAATAAAAACAGTAAATATGAACTGAAATGGCCATTTTCATATTACAAGTAGTTTTAGTTAAATGTTCTTCATATGAAAACATTATGAACACTGAGGATACTTTTGTGGCTTAAGTTTTCCCTCCTAGTTGCATATTAAATAGGGTCATTTTTGGCTTATTCCAATGTGTTCCTCTTGTAAATTCACTTTGGCTTCAAAGTGAAAATTCTATAAAAGAAGATCACCACGGGTTTTTTTTTTGTTAACATGAAAGGAGTGTCATGGGGCATAATGGCCAAAACTCAAAACAAAACAAAAAGCCCCGTCTATCTATTGGGAATATATAGGAATGCATTTTATGATAATGAAATAATATATTTAGCAAGTTGTGTTTGGCAACTGAGTTACATTTGAATTCCAAATGCCTCTTGAGCATCTTTTTGCAAATAAATACCATCTAAAAATATTTCTTCCAAGCTTCTAACAATATTTTTCAAATATAAGCTCAAGAAAATAATTTTAACTTCGTATTCTGAAAAAGAACATGGTATTTAATTTTGCCTGTGAAATAAATTGGGAAGACATAATGTATTTTTCTGAGCTTCATAAGGTAAAAATTAGACAACTTATTTTTAGCACCAATTCACATTATCTATAGCAAGGTTTTTGCTCAAACTGTTCAAAACATGAGAAGTCATACTGGAATTTGTCCTTTGAAACTTCAGGTTTATTTTACTCAGACGTTCAATTTTATCCACTACATATGTCATGAATCTGCATAAAGTTAAGATTCTTTAATTTTTTTTAGCATTTTTTATTTTTATTTCTAAAGATCAACAGCATTCTTTAGCATATAAATTTCACCAAGCATTTTTTTCTCAGTGAAATCATCAAATTTCACCAAAAACAAAGTCCAATGTCTTGTGTAATTAAACACTTTTCTCTGTAACTAACTGCTTGGACAATGAAGATGAAGTGAATTAAAGACCCTGAATCTTGCCTGTCAAAGTTGCTTATAATTGTGACAAAGAACCTATATCAGTGGAACAGTATCAGCATGTGCTTCAACAATTTGCTTTATTTTTTTTATTTCAGATTATTCCCTTTGAATTATGCTTATATTGGTTCAATGACATCATCTTCTTTGGTGGTAATTTCCAAAGTATATCGACAAAAGAAGCACAAATATGTTGTAATTAATAGTAAAAGTGAAGTTTTAATTATTCTCTTTTAGAAATTTGGAGTCTCGATCCACTGTATACAATAATCAATTCAACCTTTACTGAAATCAAAAATTTCTAATCAATGTATTAAATCTTAGCTGACCAACAGGACCTGCCTTCTGTTGCAAACAAAAAAATAAGATTGGAATATGCATAGCTAATTTCAAAATTAGGGAAAGTAAACAGACAGGAGACAAATTAGGAAGAAATTTGATCTAATGGTCTTTTATAGAATAGTGCAAGCAACAATTTTTTCTTTTCAGGCACATCTGAATATTCATCTAAATTAGTCATAAACTGGGCCAAGAAATAAAGTTTCAACAATTTCAAAACAGTTACAAAGTTTTGTTTGTCGTTATGTAAATATATTAAAGTTTAATGACAAAAACACAACTTAAAAACTCTATGCAATTAAAAATTAAAAAGAAAAATCTTTTTCAATAACTTGTGGAATAAAAGCATTATGATGAAAAACCAATTTAAACTATTGCTTCTCCTAAGGAAAATTAAGTAGATTATCTTTACAAAAGATATGGCAAATATTGAAAAAAGTTTATTTACTCAAAAGCATTTAAGATCTACCAAAATAGTGCAACGAGCTCCAGGAATGGACAAGAGCTCAGTAGGGTAAGCCCACACATAAATATTTTGATCTTGAGGGCATGTGCTAACCTTAAGGAAGCAGCTGAGAAGCTTAATATTAATAGCTCTTTACATGGCTTTTCAGGACTGATAAAACCTGGGTTAAGAACTCTGAAAGGACCACCATCAGTCCTCAGCTGTGATCCTATAGAGTTACACTCTAGGAGTAGGGTAGAAGTAGAAGTCAATCTTTGTCTCAGAAAACCCTGAGGTTTAAACAATTGGTAATATGATCCTAGATTACCTGTGTGACTAAGTATTTGGAAAGAGCAGAATAAAACCATTTGGAGGAATATAACATCCTAATCCTCAAAATATTTTAACAAACAATATTTTAAAAATTAATAAGCAGCACAAAATCAAAAAGACATATGAGAAGACACTACGATTCAGAAGTAGCAAAAGCAATAGACAACAAAAACCACAGCCCTTCAAATAACGAAATTGTCAAAACATTCTGTAATATGACCACATTACCTAAGCTCATGGAGAGAAAAGCCAATTTGAAAACTGTGGTGCCAAACTAGAGGTTCTTAAATATTACACAGCATTTTTGAAAAACCTTCCAGAAATTATACATCAAAAATTATAATAATCACAACTTAAAATGCTATAAAGAAGCTCTGGTTCAGACAACATGGAGTAGCCCCCTTTCTCCCAGGTCCTACCTGTCTTTGAGAAAACAGAACAAACAAGCACAGGGAGTCTCTTAAATGTAAGAAAAGATGGGATGCCTGGAACATTAGGACTCGAGAAACATCAGAGAGATGAGTTCGCTGGATTTCCTTGTTGCTCCCCATATATCCTACACAGCGAAATACAAAGGCCGCTGATCCAGAATGACAGACAGGCATAGACAAATAAAGTTCCATTAAAAGCCTGTCCTCTTTAGTTAAAAACTGAGAAAACAATGTCTAACAAAAGTGCTTTTTTGTTTGTTAGCAATTCCAGCTTTACTCCAGTGAAACACCCATAAACAAACTGCATGTACATGCACACACACATATATACAAACATACACTCATACATACATATACACTCTAACATGATTTCACTAGGGCCACGCATGGAGCCACTTGCTAAGTGATGTCTGCCAACATGGAGCTACCTGGTAGGTGATATCTGGCAGATCTAAGCACAGAGCTAATTATCACAAAACATTAAAGTATTGGAGATAACCCTATGGTGATGGCCGTATGTCAATGGGACACAGAAAACAACAGAGCTCCCAATGTGCAAAGCAAAAACACAGTTGAGCAATAAAGCAGTATCCTAAACAGGATTCTGAAACAGAAAAACGAAATTAAATGAAAACTAAGAAATTCTCAATAAGGTATAGAGCTTAGTTAATAACACTGTAGCAATATTAGTCTATTTTTTTAATCGGCCATACCAATGTATGATATTAATAAGGAAAAATGAGTGTGTGATATACGGAATCTCTCTGTGTTATTTTTGTATGTTTCTTGTAAATATAAACCCACTGTAAAATACAAGCTTTATTTTTAAAAAAGAACCAAACTTAATTTATAGAACCTAAAAGTACAATAACAAAACCTGGTTTGCTACAATAATAGAGTGAAGATGAGAGGATAAGATCAGCAAATTTGAAGAGAAATTAATATACAATGTATCCAACTTTAAAAAAAATAGAAATAAGTTTGGGAAAAAATGGGCAGAATTTCATAGACAAATTAAATAGTCTATTAAATACAGCTGAAACAAAAGTGGTAAACTGAGAAATAGATCAGAAAAAGCTATACACATTGAAGAATGGAACAATTAAATTTGAAAATTAAAAAAGAGAGAATAGGCGACAGAGAGGATGAAGTGAGAATATCTAACATTTATTTAACCGAAGGAGAAAAGAAATGAAGCAGAGTCGTTACTTAAAGAGATCATGTCTAAAAAAATTCCAAAACAAATAAAATATACCAATTCACATATTCAACATCCAAGTAAGATTTATTAAAAAAAGAATCCACTCCTACAAACATTATAAGAAATCTAAAAGAAAAAAAAAAAGAAAAGAAAAATCAATCAAAAGAGTGAAAGATTGATTGATTGGCAGCAGATTTCTTAACTACAGTAATGGAAGGTAGTAGATAGTGAAATGGCATCCTAAATGGTTTGAAAAAAAAGTAAGTGTCAAACTATAATTTTAGAATTCTCAAAAATATTTTTAAAGAATAAAAGTAAATAAAGCCACAAAAGCTAGGAGAAATTGTAATAAGCAGACTTGCACTAAAGGAAATTCTAAAATAAGTATTGTAGGCTGCAGGGAATATGATATCAAATAGAAATTTCACAAAGCAAAATTGAGAAATAACTTAATTTTAAATATATAGATAAATATAAATGAACCTTTATTGTATAAAACAATGTTTGGGAGTACATATGTATCTCTGCAGATACATTTGCATGTATGAATGCACAAAAACAAAGCACATAAGAAAGCAAAAGTTTAAAAATAATTAAATTATCTAAGGTCTTTGCATTTTCCATGAGGAGGATTATAGTAACAATGATCAAATGATATTAGATTTGAGAAACAAATTATGCATATTGCAAATTTTCTCTAATATGAACACTAGATGAAAAGAAAGAGTCTATGACAGCCAAACTAGTAAAATGGAGAAGAAAGATCAAAGCTGAGCTGATTTTAACTAATTATAATCAATCATACTTGATGATGTATTGTTGAGAGCAATTCTGTATGGCATAGGAACAAGGCAAAGTCACCCAATATGAATACTTTTATTTCAATGTTATATTGAATGCCCTAACCAATATATTAAGAATGATAATTAAAAGGTGTGACAATTGAAAGGAAAATATTGTAGGGGTATTTTAGTTTGTTTTTTGCACATATGATTATCCACATCAGAGGCTGACAAACATTATGTAAAGAGCAATATAGTAGATAGTTTAGATTTTGGGGGGCCATGGGGTCCCTTTTGAAAATATTTAAGCCTGTAACATAAATGTAACAAGACACAATTCATCAAAATGATTGTGGTTGTGTTTCAATATTTATAAAAACAAAGAGCATGTTGGATTTGGTACACAGGCTGGAGTTAGTAACTCTTCCTCTACATAGCTAGCCCCATAAATGTTGTAGATATGTTATTAAAAACAATAAGAGAGATAAATTTTGAATACAAAACCAGATTAAAAATTATGTATCTCTATTTGCAATAGATAGAAAATTTTAGCAATCCATGTAAATATAACTGAAAATAAAACTGGCAAAAAAATACACATCTTTAGAAATGAAATGGTTAAATTTTACTGAAAATCATTTATTAAGACAAAGTATTTTTGTGTGTGAAACAAAATTTACTGAGAAATTGTAAGAAAAGTTAACAGTTACATTAATTTTTGTCTTTGTAAGTTGCTTTTGGAAAAAATATTTTCAATATGATACAAGGTATTGATGAAAAACACTAAATGCTTTGTCACTAAGGCCGGGAACAAAACAAGGCTGTCCACTGTTCACCACTTGTATTCCACATTGTACTGGAGACTCTAAACAGTGGAATTAGAAAAGGAAAACAAGTAGAAGGGGTCCAAATTGGAAAGAAAGTGAGATGGTTTGGCTCTCTGTCCCCACCCAAATCTCATCTCAAATTGTAATTCCCAGGTGCCAAGGGAGGGACCTGGTGAGAGGTGGCTGGATCATAAGGGTAGTTCTTCCATGCTGTTTTCTGACAGTGAATGAGTTTTTACGAGAGCTGTTGTTTTTTAAAGTATTCAGCAGTTCCCCCCACCCCACACTCTCTCTTTCCTGACATCTTGATAAGAAGGTGCTTGCTTCTCCTCTGCCTTCCGCCGTGACTGTAAGTCTCCTGAGGCCTCCACAGCTGTGCAGAACTGAGTCAATAAAATCTCTTTTCTTTATAAATTATCCAGTCTCAGGTAGTATCTCTTTTTATTATTTCTATAGGTTTGGGGGGAACAAAGGGTGTTCTGTTACATGAATAAGTTCTTTATGGTGATTCCTGATATTTTAGCATACCCATCAACTGAGCAGTACACACTGTGTACTGATGTGTAGTCTTTTATCCCTCATCCCTATTCCACGCTATCCTGTGTCCCCAAAGTCCATTGCATGATTCATATGCCTTTGCATACTCATGGCTTAGCTCCTGCTTATGAGTGAGAACATGTGATGTTTGGTTTTCCATTCCTGAGTTACTTCACTTAGAATAATAATCTGCAATTCCATCTAAGTTGCTGTGAATGCCATTATTTCATTACTTTTGATGGCTGAGTAGTATTCCATGGTGGGTGGGTGTGGGTGTATCTCACAATTTCTTTATCCACTCATTAATTGATGGGCATTTGGGTTGGTTTCATATTTTTTCAATTGCACATTGTGCTGCTATAAACATAAGTGTGCAAGTGTATTTTCTGTGTGATGATTTCTTTTCTTATGGGTAAATACTCAGTAGTGGGATTGATGGATTAAATGGTAGTTTTACTTTTAGTCCTTTAAGGAATCTCCACATTGTTTTTTATAGCAGTGGTACTAGTTTATATTCCAACCAGCAGTGTAAAAGTATTTCCTTTTCACCACATCTGCATCCACAAAAACATCTATTATTTTGGATTTTTTTTTATTATGGCCATTCTTGCAGGAGTAAGGTGGTATCGCATTGTGGTTTTGATTTGCATTTCCCTGATCATTAGTGACGTTGAGCATTTTCTCCCTATGTTTGTTGGTCATTTGTATATCTTCTTTTGAGAATTTTCTGTTCATGTCCTTATCCCTTTTTTTGATGGGATTGTTTTTTCCTTACTGATCTGTTTGAGTTCCTTGTAGATTCTGAATATTAGTCTTTTGTTGGGTATATATATTGTGAATATTTTCTCTCACCTTGTGGGTTGCCTGTTTATTCTGCTGATTGTTTCTTTTGCTATTCAGAAGCTTTTTAGTTTCATTCAGGTAGTACCTTTATAGCAGTGAGAGAATGGACTAATACAGAAAGTATAATTATTTTAGTGTTAAATAATATAGTTATCTAAGTAGGAAATCCAGCGAGGACAGGCAAACTGCCACCCATTGATTAAATGTGGCCTACTTCCTATGCATTGTATGATGCTTAAGCTAAAAAGATGAGAAGAAGAAAAAGAAGGAGGAGTAGGAAAAGAAGAGGGGATAGAGATCTTGTTTCCTACAAAGCCTAAAATAGTTATCGTCTGCACACTCAACAAAGAAACTTTGTCTACTTCTGGATTACACAAAAAAGCTACTTAAACTCATGAGTGAATTAAAAAAAAAGCTGTAGTCATTTCACTCTTAGATATTTTCATAAGATAAATATTTATAGATGTATTTCCATAAAATTACTTGTATCCTAATGTTCACAGCAACTTTATTTCCAACCCAAAGCTGGAAATAACCCAAGGGTACATCAATAGATGAATGGTTAAATAAACTGTGGCATATCAATACAATGGAATTCTACTCAGCAATAAAAAATAATAAATTTGTGGTACACAAATTGACATGGATGAATCACAATGCAAGTATGCTGAGTAAAATATGCCAGTCAAAAAAAAGCACATATTCTATGATTCCATGTACATAAAATTATGAAATGTAAAAATTAAACTATGACACTTTATTATATAATAACAAAAGTAGAAATGGAAATTCTAACATGAAAACTTAGCAGTATTTACGGTTGGGTACTAAAATATTTAAATAATTATATAATTAACTGCAACAACACAGAATTATGACAGGCTGGTACATTTAAATTGTGAGTAATTTTAGTGGTGGATTAAAGAAGAAATGTTTTCAACTAATGTTATTTGTCACCCCTAGGTAACTATTAATTGGTCAGCTTTCTAGTGGAATCTAACTGCCTACCGGGCAACTTAATGTGTTGTGATTCATTTGCTTCAACATAGAAGTATAAAGAGTAAAAAAAAAAAAAAACAAAAGCTTCCTTGAGATGGCATGAGATTCTGCAGAGATGTGAGGCTGCTGGTCAGACACAGAGGTGTTTGTTATTTTGATGCATGACTCTTCTACTAAAGCATTTTGAAGAAGATGCTAAGGTATGGCCTAGAGTCCTTGACAAGAGGGAGGCGGTTTAATTAATGGGCTATGATGTACAGTTGATTGATTTTAGAGCACATTAGTGGTTTTCACAAATGATCCATCTTAATTTTGGATAGATTATCAATATTTTCAGCAAATGTCATTGGTGATGCTTATCACAACAATGACATGTTATTCTATGAAAAGTCTAACTTTGCTCATAATCCATCATTTGTATTTCATTCAGACCTATTTTGTGTAGCTTCCCATAAATATTGATATTGATAGAACTACAGATAAAAAGGTATTTCACTACTATCCTGTTTGCTCACATTAACTCTAAATACTGATAAATAGTAACAGTACATCCTTGAATTCATAACATAAAATGATACATTAGTTATAAGTTATGCTTTCTGTATATATGTGGGCTTGCTTCTGGACTCTTAATTCTTTTCCATTGGTCAATCCTTGCATCCATGCTGCACCAAGTTAATACAGCATTATACTAATTATTGATATCTAATAGAATTATATCCTCATTGGCTTTTCATTCTCTAAAGTACTCTGGCTTCATTTAGGACTTTGATTTCTGTATAAATGTAGATCTGGGTTGTTAAGACTTCTCTCAAAAGAGATTCTTTTAGAACAAAAATGTCCACTAATTTGTAGATAATCTTGGAAGGAGTTATGTATTTTGCTACTACATAATAAAGTTTTTTGGAGCTTTCTAATTCTCGAATTTCATCTCTTTAACCTCCTCTCCACATACAAATATTTTATTATTGTTTTAATGATTGCTGAATATGTGTATTGACATGTGGATTTCTTAAAAAAATTAACTGTAAGATTTGAATGTCTCTGTTGGATAATAAGTTCCTATAAAAATGCTCATTATATTTACAACCCAGAAATTGTCTGATATTATCCCTTTATGTAGATATATGATCACATCTGTAGGTAAGGATCTGGTATGTTCATACATAAGAGGGAGACCTGAATAACACTAAAATAACAAATAGAAATAAATTTTTCTCTTTGATAAAAGTCTGGTTATGATGTTCTCAAATTAGAGAGTTGTCAGGGTCCCAGGGATTTTTCAGGTAACCACTCTTCTGCCCTCTGCATGTTCTCTGGAACTCTGAGTCTAAGATGTTGCAGGGACAGATGGCAGGATGGAGGAAGGTCAAAGAAAAAGGGACAAAAGACTGAGTTCAACCTTGGATACAGAGTAGATACTCAATTTTAAAGATAGACTGAGATACCCCATGAAATTAGACAGAGAAAAGTAACCTATAAATACATTTAGTTCATCTTCTGTGTCTCTTTCTCCCTACCTTTCAGACTGTCTCTGGAAAACTGAACTCCAAAGCTGACTTCATGTGTTGCCAAAACTTTGTGTAAAGCAGCAAACCAATAAATCAACTGGTGGCTCTATCTTCGTGACACAAATGATGAAGCTGACTCATCTTCCTATTGACTCTTCTGACTCTTGTTTGGCACTGTGTTTTATATGTGGGGAGATATTTATGTCCCCTTTGCTCACTGACTTTGAAGTCACATTTGCTTCTAGTAGTCAGTAGCATCATTTCTGAACATAAAGAATCGTGCCAGAGAGTTCTTGGGGGAGTAATTCTAACTAGTATTTTCACAGGATTATTTATTATACAACAGAGACACAGATAAATGTTATACTTCCTTTTTCATTTTCTGGGGAGTATATCACAACCTAACGAGTATTCAAAACCCATGTGCCACTCACACATTCTGCACCATAAAGTCCCAAAAGAATGATGTGGGTCCAGTAAAGTTAAATAAGGGGATGTAAGGTGGCTATGTGTACTTTGACAAAAATTTCAGATTATGCTTACACACCCCTGTTCCTCCAATGACTATAAAACCATGAAGTAAGAGATATTTTATTTACTATCATATCCACAGCAGCTAGCACTGTTCTTTTTATAAAGTAGATATTCAATAAATAAGAGAAGTATGTGCAAACAGTTGAAAGAAGCAAAGATTTGTCTGCAGGAATCAAACTCATGGTTTCTTAATGAATACATTTATCACTGTATGACGTTATATTACTCAACCATTTACTTATTTGATTTTCATTATCTCTCCCCCTTACTAGACTATTAGCTCCTTAGACTGGATGCTGCAATTGTAACACCCAGAACATCTAGTACAGACTTTTCAGATGCTCAAAATGTATTAATTAATTATTAAAAGAACATATTCTCACTTTACCACCCACACTGGAGTGCAATGGTGCAATCTCAGCTCACTGCAACCTCCTCCTCCTGGGTTCAAGCAATTCTAGTGCCTAGGCCTTTGGAGTAGCTGGTACTACAGGAGCTGACCACCATTCCCAGATAATTTTCTGTATTTTGTGTTTTCATTTCTTTGTTTGTTTTGAAGATATAGTGTTTTGCCATGGAGGCCAAGCTGGTCTCAAACTCATGACCTCAAGTGATCTGCCTGTTTTAGCCTCCGAATGTCTTGGGATTTTAGGCATAAGCCACCTCATCTGGCCAGTTTTTCAGTTTTTAAATAAATACTTGTACTGCTGATTATTTTAGCATGCATAATTCAGGATGACCAACAAGAAAAAAAAATGTATAAAATATATTACTTAGTGAAGTAGTGAGTGAACAAAACACCATTTAAGTAACATTCTTTTTCTGTACCAGGAAGTATTCTAGATTCTCCAGAATGTTGTAATATTTTTCTATTCCATTCAGGTGTTAATTATTTTTAAAAACACAACCTACATAAGACAAAAGTTTGCTTCACTTTTCAATGTTTGCAAGGCATCTTACAAAATGAAAACATAATTTGTGTAAGTATATCCATACTGATGAAAATTTGAGTTGTTTAGTACATTTTGTTATTATAAACAATAAACATTCTTCTCTATCTCTTCATTTAGGACATGCATGTATATCAGAGGATAAATTCCTAGAAATAAAACCATTGTTTTTTAAAAATGCACATTACAAATTATGATTGATATTATAAAATTATCTTCTGATGACATCTCAATAATTAGGTTTCTACAAAGAAAGAATAGGAATGTTTCTTTTCCTTCACACTCTGGCAAACAAAGTACTATCACCATTTTAGACTTTTTCAGTCTCATGGATGTAATAAAAAGTATATAATTGTTATAATATGCATTATTAGCACAAAGGGCCGAAAACTCTCAATAAACAAGGTATTGATGGAACGTATCTCAAAATAATAAGAGCTATTTATGACATATCCACAGCCAACATCATACTGAATGGGCCAAAACTGGAAGCATTCCCTGTGAAAACTGGCATGAGACAAGGATGCCCTCTCTCACCACTCCTATTCAACATAGCATTGGAATTTCTGGCCAGGGCAATCAGGCAAGAGGAAGAAATCAAGGGTGTTCAATTAGGAAAAGAAGAAGTCAAATTGTCTCTGCGTGTAGATGACATGATTGTATATTTAGAAAACCTCATCATCTCAGCCCAAAATCTCCTCAAGATGATAAGCAACTTCATCAAAGTCTCAGGTCAGAATCAATGTGCAAAAAGCACAAACATTCTTATACAACACACAAACAGAGAGCCAAACCATGAGTGAACTCCCATTCACAATTGCTACAAAGAATAAAATACCTAGAATACAACTTACAAGGGATGGGAAGGACCTCTTCAAGGAGAACTGCAAAGCACTACTCAAGGAAATAAGAGAGGACACAAACAAATAGAAAAACAATCCATGCTCATGGATAGGAAAAATCATTATCATGAAAATGGCCATACTGACCAAAGTAATATAGATTCAATGCTATCCCCATCAAACTACCATTGACTTTCTTCACAGAATTGGAAAAACTACTTTAAATTTCATCTAGAACCAAAAAAGAGCCTGCATAGCCAAGACAATCCTAAGCAAAGAGGAACAAAGTGGGAGGCATCATGCTACCTGACTTCAACTATACTATAAGGCTACATACAGTAACAAAAACAGCATGGTACTAGTACCAAAAAAGATATACAGACCAATAGAACATAACAGAGGCCTCAGAAATAACACCACACATCTATAACTGTCTGATTTTGACAAATCTGACAAAAACAAGCAAAGGGAAAGGATGCCCTATTTCATAAGCGGTGTTGGGAAAACTGGCTAGCCATATGCAGAAAGCTGAAACTGGATCTCTTCTTTATACCTTATATAAAAATTAACTCAAGATGGATTAAAGACTTAAACCTAAGACCTAAAATCATAAAAACCCTCAAAGAAAACCTAAGCAATATCATTCAGGACATAGGCAGGGACAAAGTCTTCATGACTAAAACGCCAAAAGCAATGGCAACAAATGCCAAAATAGACAAATGGGACCTAACCAAACTAAGTACCTTCTCCACAGCAAAAGAAACTATCATCAGAGTTAACAGGCAACTTTCAGAATGGGAAAAAAATTTTGCAATCTATCCATCTGACAAAGGGCTAATATCCAAAATCTATAAGAAACAAACAAATTTACAAGAAAAAAACAACCCCATCAAAAAGTGGGTGAAGGATATGAACAGACACGTCTCAAAAGAAGACATTTATGCAGCCAACAAACATATGAAGAAATGCTCATCATCACTGGTCATTAGAGAAATGCAAATCAAAACCACAATGAGATACCATCTCACAAAAGTTAGAATGGTGATCATTAAAAAGTCAGGAAACAACAGATGCTGGAGAAGATGTGGAGAAATAGAAATACTTTTACACCATTGGTGGAAGTGTAAATTAGTTCATCCATTATGGATGTCAGTGTGGTGATTCCTTAAGGATCTAGAACTAGAAATACCATTTGACCCAGCAATCCTATTACTGGGCATATACCCAAAAGATTGTAAATCACTCTACTATAAAGACACCTACACACATAAGTTTACTGCAGCACTGTACACAATAGCAAAGACTTAGAACCAACCCAAAATGTCATCAACGATAGACTGGATAAAGAAAATGTGGCACATACATACCACCGAATACTATGCAGCCATAAAAAAGGATGAGCTCATGTCCTTTGCAGGGACATGGATGAAAATGAAAACCATCATTCTCAGCAAACTAACACAAGAACAGAAAACCAAACACCGCATGGTCTCACTCATAGTTGGGAGTTGAATAATGAGAACACATGGACACAGGGAGGGGAACATCACACACTGGGGCCTGTCTTGGGGGTGGGGGCAGGATAGCATTAGGAGAAATACCTGATGTAGATGACAGGTTGATGGGTGCAGCAAACCACCATGGCACATGTATACCTGTGTGACAAATCTGCACTTTCTGCACATGTACCCCAGAACTTAAAGTATAATAAAACATATTTTAAATGCATTATTTTAATTTTAAATAACATTAAAGTTTATAAATGAGATTATTTTTATAAGCCTTTTATATTTTTCTTGGAACTGTAGTTTTATTATTTGCACCTTTCTTTGACTTATTAATCTTTGATGTCTAAGAACTCTTGAAATATCACAAAAATATCTACTCTGTACATGAGTGTTTTCATAGGTTGTATTAATGGTCCTAGTTTTTTATTCCCATATCCATGCCCCTTGACCTGTAACTCTGTAGTTCTGATCACTATTTTCTCATTCCTTAAATCCAAGCAGTCTTTATGACTTGCTTTGGTTAATATTATTAATAAGTAGCAGAACTCATGTGTGCCAATTCTGAGTCTAGGAATTAAGAGAATTTCTGTATTTCTGCTGTTTTATTGTACTCTGTTGTTGCCCCAAGGACATACCCAGGCTAGCCCACTAGTCCCAGAAAGTGGAGAAGAGTCAGGAAGAATAGGCTCAAGCCACTCCACTTGCCACAATTGAGGTCAGTCTACATAATCTTAGAACCAGCTAACTCTCACATTCATGAGAGAAACCAGCTGAGATCAGCCAAGCCCAGCCAACCCTATCATCATGATTCAAGAGCTATAATAAATTATTATGAATTTAAGCCTCAAACTCTTAGGGTGGTTTGTTACTAGAAGTAGATATAGCAATAGAAAGAAATACACCAATAGAAAATTGATATCGTTGCCAAATAATTTCCTCAATGTCTCTGCTTTCTTTCATTCCCTCCCTCCCCATCCTACTTCTTTCCTTCCCCTTCCCTTCCCTCGCTTCCTTTTCTTCTTCCCTTTCTTTCCTACCCTCCCTCTCCTCTCCCTCCCATTATTTCTTTTCTGTATTTATGCATGGCAAGATTAATATTCTCTAATTACTTTTCTTTCTCCAAATTGTTGCAGCTCAACTTAAATTTTTCTCTGTTGCTGGTGTTTTTGGTTAGAGATTACATTATAGTTATTCATCAATTAAGAAAAATATTGAGCACTTTTATGTTCCAATAAATATTGACCTACATCATCATCCAAGTGTTACAAATACTTTATTGCATGGGTTGGTTTCATTTCTTTATGCTTGTAAGTCATGATTTGTTGAACCTCTTTCCTCTATTTTTCATACAATTTTTGCTCAATTATCACTTCAGGGTGTATCTATAGATGTAAAATTGCAGGGCACATACATTTTATAACTTTTACATGTATAGCAATTATTTCCAAGAAAACTTGTATCAAGTTATACTCCAACAATTTATAATAATGCATGTTTCCTATTCCCCTGAACACATTGAGTTAGCAATGTTTTATATCTACCTACATGATAAGTAAAGAATGATAGAAATGGGTATTTCAACCCCACTCTGTGTGCATACACTTTGAGACCACAAGAAAGAAGTCATGTCATATTTGATTAACTGTGTGCCAGGGAACATTTGCTTCTCTGGACTTTCATAGAATTCTTTTAAAAGGTTACCATTTTAGGAATGTCCATGATCTACATAGTAACAGCCCACTAACGGTTCCCTCATAATTATTATGGTTCCGTATTTTGTTTGCCGGAAGATACACTTTTGTTTCACATCTCCTGTTCTCCATGTGTTGTAGAATCTTAAATAGGATTAAACTATAATTTGAATCATTTTTCATAAACTCTAGTGAATTTGCATTTAAATGCCGTTGAAGTTTTGTTTCTGACAAAACTATAACATAAAACTTTAAAAGTACATAAAAATAACAAAGAGCTTATATTTTTCAAGGCAAGATCAAAGTAACTGTAAGCAGCACAGCGGGAAGGAATGTTATACCACTTTAATACAAAAACAGGCTTAGTTTCCAATAATCCAATTCTCCTGGCTCCTCCCATCTCATTTCCTGGAGAGGAAGAACATCTATTTTTAATATTCTTCAAATCTCATTTAAAGTCTTATTTTTAAAAAAATTGTTCTTATTTTATTATGAATAATTTCTTTGGCATTATGATCTCATTCTTCAATCTGGAAACTAAACAAACTGTGTATTTTGCAAACTAGTAAGTATAGTAAAACTTAGTGGATACCAGATTATTTTTTACTCTCTGTCCAGCTTAGAATTTATAGTAAAATTATTTTTGAGATTATGGCAGAGTTCTATCAGTGATATGTTAAGAACAGAATGAATGAAGTTCAAGACTAGCCAGAAAAAGGACCACTCATTAGACCATGTTTTCATCTTTGACATCTTCCCCACTTATATGTGTAAAAATTGTCTACGTAGCCACCCAGTACTCAAGATGACCTGAGTACTTGAGTACTTCTTTTTTTTTTTTTGAGTTTCACTCTGTGTCCCAGGTTGGAGGGCAGTGGCTCAATCTCTACTCACTGCAACTGTCACCTTCCGAGTTCAAGTGATTCTCCTGCCTCAGCTTCCCAAATAGCTGGGATTACAGATGTGCACCAACATGTCCAGCTAATTTTTGTATTTTCAGTAAAGACTGGTTCTCACCATGTTGGCCAAGCTGGTCTCAAACTCCTGACCTCAGGTGATCTGCCCTCCTCAGCCTCCCGAAGTGCTGGGGTTACAGGCGTGAGCCACCGCACCCAACCATACTTTGTGTAGTAGCTCAGGAATGAACAGTCCATCCAAGCCTAAATTCATGTCAGTTTCTTAATTTTGTCCAAATACAAGAAAATATGACTCCAATTATGGTTGAAGGGAAAAGAAACCCCCTTTCTCTCCAAGTGAATGTGAACACAAAAACATATTACCCTATGTGTAGTCATCTTGCTACTTTGAGAGAAAACTCTCCATAGGAAAAAGCCAGCACTCCTGAGAGGAAAGGACAGAGAAATGGGGCCTCAAACTTCAAAATACACTGAACAGATCAAACTTTGTTTCACCTCTGCATGGTTTAATTATATAAGCCAATAACTTACTGTTTATGCCATTTTGAATTGGATTTTCTGTTATTTATAACATCAAGAATCCTAATTATATAAAACTTTTTTTTCTTTTGAGATTGAGTCTTGCTCTGTGGCCCAGGCTGGAGTGCAATGGTGCCATCTCTGCTCACTGCAACCTCCTCCTCCAGGATTCAAGTGATTCTCCTGTCTTAGCCTCCCAATAGCTGGGATTACAGGTGCCCATCATCACGTGCAGCTTTTTTTTGTATTTGTAGTAGAGAAAGGGTTTCACCATGTTGGTCAGGCTGGTCTCAAACTCCTGACCTCAGATGATCCACCCTTTTCGGCCTCCCAAAGTGCTGGAATTATAGGCCTGAACCACTGCGCCCAGCAAACTTTCTTTTAGAGGACAGTGAATCAAGTTCTTGATATTTGGTGCAAACAAGTAAGTTCCTTTGGTGTCACAGATGAAAGAAAGCTTCGAATATACAGTGATACAAAATAACAGTTATTTATTCTAGGGGAAAATTGCTTCTAAAAGCTGTTGGTTGATGGGGAAAATATGCTTCCTAAAGCTCCTGACTCATGCTTTACCCCAAAACACAGCAGGAGCACATTTGCTAATCACTGCATTTGATCTTATATTTGCTCAATGGAATATCTTTTATTTTTAATTTCGAAGATGTGTAAAGCATTGCCTAGAACTTAGGACACAGTCATCCTCTCAAATAAAACATTTCAATAAATTATGAACTATTTTTTAAAAAATCCATTCAACAAACCAAAACAAAGAAACAAGCAAACAAAACAAAACAAAAAAAAAACAGCCAACAACAAAAATTTTTTAAAAATGGATATATTTCATCATGCTACTGACTAGCATAAAAATAAAATTTCAGCTGGTATCCAAGTAGAGTATAATATACCAAGTAGAGTATAATATAAATTATACTCTGTTTACACTTCTAACATGAATTTAAATTGTTTATCCAGCAAACAGGCTTAGCCTTGATTAAATGTCATTAGTGTCCATAATAATTTCAACACTGCTTGAATTTTATGTCTGCTATAAATTACTTTTTTATCTTTTAGATGTGTAAATAAAAATTAATATACTATTTCAGCTATTAATACCTGTATTCAGATTAATCATTGCTTGAAGAATCTAAATTTTTAATATTCTACAAATAAAACAAAAACTAAAAGTAGTTATTGAGTGCTAATCAATTCTTGACTTCCAGTTGGCATCAATATTAGCCAGATCCACACAAACTGACTATAGCTGTTTTAAAGCTAATTATTAGCCAGATCCACACAAACTGACTATAGCTGTTTTGAAGCTAATTATAATTTCCTCTTCCTATCTGTAAAGCATTGGCCTTGACTACTATAGGATTGATGTGCTCACTCCCAAGCTTATTTCTTTCTTCATTGTTCGAAGCACTTTCTAATACTTAAATGAACACTTAGTTATACTCACTTAGTTCAAGAATTATTTCATAGTTGAATGCCAATAGAATTATATCAATGTTTTACTCATGCCATTTCTTATAAAATGTGCAGTAAGACTTATTTAGGAGTGGATAGCAAAGGATGTTAGAGGATCTTGGTGGTCAGAAAAGCCATGGAGAAGCCTCACCTAAACAGAATTTAGCTTTCTGTCTATATTGTTAAAGGGCTAGATTCACAGGAGAAGATTACATTACTATTCATCACGGGAGACCTACTTCTCCTGTCCCTGGAGATAGACGATTCATATGACTTTTCTATCCTATGGCACTGGTGGAAAATCTAGATACACAATTGCTACTACAGGGTCTATGGCTTTCCAGAGGTGGTAAATGGAGGAAATAGTTATTTGTACTGGAAGCGGGGCTGGGAAGAGGATTTCCTTTGCTCCAGACTCCTTTCTACTTGCCTAGTTAACTCCTATTTATTCCTCAGTTCTCAAACATCACCGAAAATTAAGACAAGCCCCTTGTATTCTACTCCACGGCTCTCAGCACTTTCCTTTATGACATATGTCAACTTTTAGAAGTGCAGTATGTACATTTCATGACATTCATTAATATCTTCTCCCCACACCTCACCAGTTAAGCTATAAATTCTAGGACATCCAGGGTCATATCTATTTTGACTACTGTTTTACATACACATGTATATAAAACAGCAGTCGTATATATATACACACACACACATATATGTACATATATATGCATATATGTGTGTATGTGTGTATATATATATATATGTATATACATATTCAGACCTTAACATTATGCTTGGCACAGAGTAGATATCAAACACACAGTTTTGAAAAATTGGATTAGTAAATGAAACATAACCAACATCACTGAACAGATCTGTCACTCTCTGAGATAGACATTAAAAAGGGATCCCTGAACTGAAACTGTCTTGGAGGGCATTTTTGGAAATCGTGGGACACTGAACATAAATGTAAATTTTCCCTGCTATTGCTCAGAATAAGCAGGAAATGAGGCATCAAAGAACATGGGAATATCAGAGGCTAAAATTGAGGAGTGTCGGTTCTTACATGTGAGAAATCCAGGATTTCTCCACGCCCACATGCACTCTAAAAACTATGTTTTGATCTGCATTGAAGGCATTATTTTCTGTTAATCAAACTCCTTAAAATAACATGAGGCAAAAGTACTGGTGCCAAAGACAGTGTTTTATGTTCACAGAATTACATTCCTATTGGGAATGCAGCTAAGTCACATTTTCCAACCCCTGCCCATTCTGAGGTGGGCCAAGCAATTACATTCTAACCAATGGTGTGTGGATGAAAATGAGCTCCATAAAATCTTTTCTGCATGTTTATTCTTCTAATTCAGGGGCAATCTTGCAGGTCTTGTGCAGAAGATAATACTGCAAATGAATGGAAAGACTGAATCCCTGAATGACTGAAGCAGAGTGCCTTGCACACTCCTCTCTTTCAGTAGGGTAGGTCCAACTTGCACACTACCATGAGTAAAAAATGTTCTTGTGTTGTGCTAAGTCAAAAGAGTTTGGAGTTATTTGCTACAACCATTAGTCGCCCTGACTCATCGAGTATTGTAGCTTGTTATTGCCACCAAAAGTGCAAAAATAAAAAACAAGTGAAGAGAGGTAGGATGGGTCTTTCAAACAATATTCTGGGAAACAATCACCAGGAAGATGTCAAAGGCAGTTAGGCACTACTAGAAGTAGAACAGGTATCTGTTTACTGAAAGTTCATTTCTCCTATTTTGTTGGTAGGTTAATGATAGTTCTTTATCATCTTCACTTGTAATTCCCCAAAATTACCCAGCATGGAGTTAGGTTTTGGAGAATAACAAATGGTTGATGAATAAGTGAATTATTTTCCTTTTCACACACAAAAAAATTACAATCTAATTGAAAAGTACTGTGATATACAGAAAACAGCTGAATTCTGGAAAAAAATATTTCTAGGCATGGGGCTCAGTTGCATAAGAAACAGAAATTTATTGAGTATCTCTTATCTACAGGGTCTCATCTTTAAAAGGAAGATTGTAACCATTCACTTAGCAAAGGATTGTATGGGTTAACATACATATATCTGAAAATCTAGTAACTCACACAAGCAGGTGGTTAGAATGTATTTAAATTTATATTTACATAGAAAACACCGTGTTTTTCTCAAGTCATTTACAAGCTACAAAATCACTCAGAATGTCTTTTGTTGTTTATTTTGGTTTTGGTTTTGTTTTCTAGTGTTTCTGAAAAACAGAAGATAGAAAGAGACTGTCTTTATGCATGGCTAAAAATGCACAGTAGCAGAATGCTTTCCTTCAAATTATTATCATTAAACTTTGTTTTATCATATATACTCTATCTCTGTTTATTTGTTCCTCAGGCAAAGTCTGGAACTAAGAATTTTAATTATTTTAACCTTCTGATAAGATAGAATTGGAGCCAAAGTAAAATTTAGATGAATTATCAGATTAAGTACTTAAATGTTTATTCCATTCAAATTTTGATAAGAGACAAATGGGTAGGTACTCAGGATAGTTAGCCAACTTTTTCTGAGGTAAAATCTTTTCCTGGAAATTTTATAATAATATGTCAATACAAACAAAACATGTATGTACAGTAATGATTCATTTTCTACTGTCTAGATAAAATTTTAAAAGTTAGAACTTGATTTGGATTAAGTTTGGTCTATAGACATATGCTAGCTAAACTCTCCAAATGTTCATTTTTACATTTTACAGTGATATGATCTTAATGTAGTAAAGAGTAGAAAACTAAGACTTAAAGTTGTCCAAAGAAAAGAGCAAAATATTGTACATTTATTTCAAAGTTTAGTTGATGAATTTGCAAAACCTGTGTGCTTTATAAGTGTGGGATCCTCAGGAATTTCAGTGGCCAACTTCACTATGTTTTCTCCAACTTTTTGCATTATATTTGACATTACTAAGGCAGAGCTTCATTAGACAAGCAATCTATGTCAATAAGCAAGGGAAATGAGACTTCATAGTGATGTCAAGAAAGAGAAAAAAGTGAAGAAAAATTAGCACAAAATTGCACTAGGGTTTTGGAAGCCCGTCATTGCTGTGTGATGTGTCCATAGGAAATATGAAAGACTGCCAAAGAAGGTTCTTTTAAATTGTATTCTAAGTTTGGGGTACAAGTGCAGGTTTGTTACATAGGCAAACTTGTATCATGGGGATTTGTTGTACAGATTATTTCATCACCCAGGCATTAAGCCTAGAACCCTTTAGTTATTTTTCATGACCCTCTCCCTCCTCCCACCCTCCACCCTCCAGCCAGCCCCAGTGTCTGCTGTTCCCTTCTATATGTCCATGTGTTCTCACCATTTAGCTCCCACTTATAAGTGAAAACATGCAGTACTGGTTTTCTGTTCCTGTGTTAGTTTTCTAAGAATAATGGTCTCCAGCTCCAGCCATGTTCCTGCAGAAAACATGATCTCGTTCTTCTTTGTGGTTGCAAAACATTCCAGTATACCTGGATGCACAGTATACCTACCAGAGCAAATTGATTTATTTTGATTTGTTACTTAAGATTAATAACCTGGTCCTGTGGCTAATGCAGAAAGTAAACGACAAAACTGATCAAATATGCACTTTTTACTGTATTTCTGGTGCTTATGTATGACAATGAAGAGGGAAGTAGGCAAGTTGTGCCCAACCAACAATTGGAATCATCATCATCATCATAAAATTGCCCATATAATAGAAAAGTTTACTAATTAGTGTTAGTTTTTCAATTTGTTTATCTCTTACTCTTATTTTCAGAGAACCCGACCTGTGATAGGACACCTAAGAGGGTGAGAGACCTGGGATGGGATATAATGAGGGACCTGAAATTCATCCTCCCCTTCAGGACTGAGCAGGAGAAAATCCAATGTCTGCCTCCAGAGTGGCCCCCCAAGTGGCATTTTCATGATGGACTTGTTACTACGAAGAGTTAGGCTCTCTGGGTTTATATAGTTCTGTTGTTCAAAGGCCTAGGGTTGATGAATCAGGTTAATCAAGTTTATTATTTTATAATCAATAATATGACTTTCATTTAACTGCAGTACCCATGTGACAACCATGACAAAATGTTCTTGCAATTTATAATTCATTATTTGAATTAGTAGACTGAAGGCTGGAATATAGGTAAAGAGAGATGAGAACACTGGTAACTTGATTGATTACATCTGATCCACACAGATTAAAACTATCTTTTGACTACATTCATGCCCATCAGATTCCTGGTCTCCTCTCTAGTTACAGATGGATAAACATTGCTTGCTTCTGGCTCTTTGGGTTTTCATAGCTCTGCAACAGTGGTTCCCAAAAGCAGGCTAACAAAAAAAGCACCAGAATGGGTGCATAATAATCCACTAAGATTTGTTTAAAAATATAAATTTTGGTGCCCCCATCCTGTACCTACTCACTTAGAATCTCCAAATGTGGAGAACTGAATTTATTTTTTCAGAATTTCCCCAGAACACTCCAAAAAGCAGTTCACTTTGGGTGACTCTCCAGACTAAAACCCAATTACAAACATACAGGTTTTCACCAGAGTGTACAATCTAATTGGATAGCTTTCTACATAGTAATTTTTTAAAAACAATACAAATTTCTTACCTTACAGTTGGAAATTAGAAGTCCAAACTGGGTCTCTCCGGGCTGAAATCAAGGTGTTGGCCGTGCTGCATGACTTTAGGAGGCTCTGGGGAGAATCTGTTTTCTTGTCTTTTCCAGCTTTTAGAGGTTGCCTTCTTTGCTTATCTCATGGCCCCTGCCCCAATATTCAAAGCAAGCTGCAGAGCATTCTCAACTCTCCCTGACTCTGACCCTTCCGCCTTCCTCTTCCATTTACAAGTACTCTTGTGATTACAATTGGGCCCACCTAGAAAATCCAGGCTACAAGCCGCATCACAGGTTCATCTAATTAGCAACCTTAATTTTCCTTTGCCTTCTGACCTAAGATATTTACAGTTTTGTGGATTAAGATGTGGGTAACTGTGATATACATATTCTGTCTACTGCAGAAGGAATTATCACTTCAAGTGAGAAGAAGAACGTGATTATAAATAATATTGAAATAAATGGCTAGACACTTGGAAATTTAGAAATAAGGCTATCTGCCTTGTTCTTTTTTTATGGTTTTATAAGGGGGAAACCCTTTTCACTTTTTTTTTTTAATGTTGTGGGACACATGTGCAGAACTTGCAGGTTTGTTACATAGGTACACATGTGCCATGGTAGTTTGCTGCACCTGTCAACCTGTCATCTAGGTTTTAAGCCCCCAATGCATTAGGTATTTGTCCTAATGCTCTCCCTCCCCTTATCCCCCACCACACAACAAGCCCTGGTGTGTGATGTTCCCTCCCTGTGTTCATGTGTTCTCATTGTTCAACTCCTACTTATGAGTGAGAACATGTGGTGTTTGCTTTTCTCTTCCTGTGTTAGTTTGCTGAGAATGATGATTTCCAGCTTCGTCCATGTCCCTGAAAAGGACATGAATCTATTCTTTTAATGGCTGCATAGTATTCCACGGTGTATATGTGCCACATTTTCTTTATCCAGTCTATCATTGATGGCATTTGCATTGGTTACCAGTCTTTGCTATTGAAAATAGTGCTACAATAAACATATGTGTGCATGTGTCTTTATAGTAGAATGATTTATAATCCCTTGGCTATATAATCAGTAATGGGATTGCTGGGTCAAATGGTTTTTCTGGTTCTAGATCCTTGAGGAATTGCTACACTGCCTTCCATAATGATTGAACTAATTTACACTCCCACCAACAGTGTAAAATCGTTCCTATTTCTCCATGGCCTCACCAGCATCTGTTGTTTCCTGACTTTTTAATGATCACCATTCTAACAAGCGTGAGATGGTATGTCATTGCGGTTTTGATTTGCATTTCTCTAATGACCAGTGATGATGAGGTTTTTTTTCATGTTTGTTGGCTGCATAAATGTCTTCTTTTGAGACGTGTCTGTTCATATCCTTCACCCACTTTTTGATGGGGTTGTTTTTTTCTTGTAAATTTGTTTCTTGTAGATTTTGGATATTAGACCTTCGTCAGATGGATAGATTGCAAAAATTTTCTCCCATTCTGTATGCTGTCTGTTCACTCTGACGATAGTTTCTTTTGCTGTGGAGAAGCTCTTTAGTTTAATTAGATCTGATTTGTCAAATTTGGCTTTTGTTGCAATTGCTTTTGGTGTTTTAGTCACGAAACATTTGCCCATGCCTATGTCCTGAATGGTATTGCCTAGGTTTTCTTCTAGGGCTTTTATAGTTTTAGGTTTTACATTTAAGTCTTTAATCCATCTGGAGTTAATTTTTGTAGAAGGTGTAAGAAAGGGGCCCAGTTTCTGTTTTTTGCATATGGCTAGCCAGTTTTCCCAGCACCACTTATTAAATAGGGAATCCTTTCCCTATTGCTTGTTTTTGTCAGGTTTGTCAAAGATAAGATGGTTGTAGATGTGTGGTTTTATTTCTAGGGCTTGTGTTCTGTTCCCTTGCTCTATATATCTGTTTTGGTATTAGTACTACACTGTTTTGGATACCGTAGCCTTGTAATATGGTTTGAAGTCAGGTAGTATGATGCCTTCAGCTTTGTTCTTTTTGCTTAGGGTTGTCTTGACTATATGGGCTCTTTTTTGGTTGCATATTAAATTTAAAGTAGCTTTTTAACGTTCTCTGAAGAAAGTCAATTGTAACTTAATGGGAATAGCATTGAATCTATAAATTACTTTGGGCAGTATGACCATTTTCATGATATTGATTCTTTCAATCCATCAGTATGGATGTTTTTCCCATTTGTTTGTGTTCTCTTTCATTTCTTTCAGCAGTGGTTTCTAGTTCTTTTTCAAGAGGTCCTTCATTTCCCTTGTAAGTTGTATTTCTAGGTACTTTATTCTCTTTGTGGCAATTGTGAATGGGAGTTCACTCATTATTTGGCTCTCTGCTTGTCTATTATTGGTGTATAGGAATGCTTGTGATTTTGGCACATTGATTTTGTATCCTGAGACTTTGCTGAAGTTGCTTATCAGCTTAAGGAGATTTGGGCTGAGATGAGGGGGTTTTCTAAATGTACATTCATGTCATCTGCAAACAGAGATAATTTGCCTTCCTCTTTTTCTATTTGAATAATCTTTATTTCTTTCTCTTGCTTGATTGCCCCGGTCAGAACTTTCAGTACTATGTTGAATAGTACTATGTTGAATAGTACTATGGTGAGAGAGGACATCCTTGTCTTGTGTTGGTTTTCAAAGGAAATGCTTTAGCTTTTCCCCATTCAGTATGATATTGGCTATGAGTTTGTGATAATAGTACTTATTATTTCAAGATATGTTCCACTGATACCAAGTTTATTGAGTGAGCTTTTATCATAAAGGGATGTTGAATTTTATCAAAGGCCTTTACTGCATCTATTGAGATAATCTTGTGGTTTTTGTTACTAGTTCTTTTTATGTGATGGATTATGTTTATTGATTTGCATATGTTGAACCAG
This sequence comes from Cacajao melanocephalus, assembly GCA_963573385.1. Classification (NCBI taxonomy): domain Eukaryota; kingdom Metazoa; phylum Chordata; class Mammalia; order Primates; family Pitheciidae; genus Cacajao; species Cacajao melanocephalus. The sequence goes on along the minus strand of CAUYLG010054693.1, from coordinate 94,291 downwards.
CCTTGCATCCCAGGGATGAAGCCAACTTGATTATAGTGGATAAACTTTTTCATGTGCTGCTTGATTTGTTTTACCACTAATTTATTTTGGATTTTTACATCAATGTTCATCACAAATATTGACTTGAAATTTTAGTTTTTTGCTGTGTCTCTGCTAGGTTTTTGTATCAGGATGATTCTGGCCTCATAAAATAAATTAGAGAGGAATCCCTCTTTTTCTATTGTTTGGAATAGTTTCAGAAAGAATGGTACCAGCTCCTCTTTGTACCTTTGGTAGAATCCCGCTGTGAATTCATCTTGTCCTGGGTTTTTTTGGTTGGTAGGCTGTTAATTACTGCCTCAGTTTCAGAACTTGTTATTGGTCTATTCAAGGATTTAACTTCAGTAGGGAGCCGGAACAACACATCCCCTCTGTAGTGATCAGCAGCAGGGCTGCTGTGAACTTTGGTTGAACTTCAGGGAAGTGAAACCACAGTAGGAATATATGTGTGTCTTGGAGCGAACAGATGGGCCTAGAGAGAGAACCAGCTTTTGATGACCTTGCTGCAAGATAGTTTTTAACTGAAGTATGAGAATAATAACCAAAGGCTGTTCTAAGTAACTGCACCCTCCTTCTGCCATGTGCCTTTATGAATTTATAAAATAAAGTACGCTCAGACATGCTGGGGCCAGAGAGAGTCCCAGACCTCCTGGCCCAGCTTTCTATATCTCTGTGTCTGTGTCTTTATCCCCCACCATTCCCTCTTAGGTCCTTGAACCCTTGTGCAGTGTGGAATGCAGCACAAACTTCTTCCTGGTTTATCTTAGGAGGGTGTATGTGTCCAGGAATTTATTCATTTCTTCTAAGTTTTCAGCTTATTCATATAGATGTGTTTGTAGTATTCTCTGATAATAGTTTGTATTTCTGTGGGATCAGTGGCAATATCCCTTTTATCATTTTTTATCATGTCTACTTGATTCTTCTGTATTTTCTTCTTTATTAATCTAGCTAAGTGGTCTATCTTGTTAATCTTTTCAAAAATACATGCTCCTTGAGTCACTGATTTTTTGAAGGTTTTTTTGTGTCTCTATCTCTTTCAGTTCTGCTCTGATCTTAGTTATTTCTTGTCTTCTGCTAGCTTTTGAATTTGTTTCCCTGGCTTTTCTAGTTCAGGTGTCAATTTTATATCCTTCCAGCTTTCTGATGTGGGCATTTACTGCTATAAATTTCCCTCTTAACACTGCTTTAGCTGTGTCCCAGAGATTCTGGTATGTTGTATCTTTGTTCTCATTGGTTTCAAATAACTTTGTTATTTCTGCCTTAATATTTTTTCCCCAGTAGTCATTCAGGAGCAGGTTGTTTGATTTCCATGTAGTTGTGTGGTTTTGAGTGAGTTTCTTAATCCTGAGTTCTAATTTGATTGCACTGTGGTCTGAGAGACTGTTTGTTATGATTTCCATTCTTTTGCATTTGCTGAGGAGTGTTTTACTTCCAATTATGTGGTTGATTTTAGAATAAGTGCTATGTGGTACTGAGAAGAATGTGAATTCTGTTGATTTTGGTGATTTGGGGTGGAGAGTTCTGCAGATACCTATTAGTCCACTTGGTCCAAGTATGAATTCAAGTCCAGAACATCCTTATTAATTTTCTGTCTCATTGATCTGTCTAGTATTGACGGTGGGGTGTTAAAGCCTCCCACTATTATTGTGTAGGAGTGTAAGTCTCTCTGTAGGTCTCTAAGAACTTGTTTTATAAATCTGGGTGCTCCTGTATTGTGTGCATATATACTTAGGATAATTTGCTCTCCTTGTCACATTGATCCCTTTACCATTATGTAATGCCTTCCTTTGTCTTTTTTGATCTTTGTTGGTTTAAAGCTTCTTTTATCAGAGGCTAGGTCTGCAACCCCTGCTTTGGTTATTTATTTTTGCTTTCTATTTGCTTGATAAATATTTCTCCATCCCTTTATTTTGAGCCTATATGAATCTTTGCACATGAGATGAGTCTCCTGAATTCAGCACACCAATGGATCTGACTCTTTATGCAATTTGCCAGTCTGTGTCTTTAATTGGGGCATTTAGCTCATTTACATTTAAGGTTAATATTGTTATATGTGAATTTGATCCTGTCATCATGATGCTAGCTGGTTATTTTGTATATCAGCTAAAGCAGTTTCTTCATAATCTCATTGGTCTTTGTATTTTGGTGTGTTTTTTTTTCAGTGGCTGGTACTGTTTTTCCTTTCCATGTTTAGTGCTTCCTTCAGAAGCTCTCGTAAGGCAGGCCTGGTGGTGACAAAATCCCTCAGCATTTGCTTGTCTGTAAAGGATTTTATTTTTCCTTCACTTGTGAAGCTTTGTTTGGCTGGATTAGAAATTCTGGGTTTAAAATTATTTTCTTTAAGAACGTTGAATATTGGCCCCCACTGTCTTCTGGCTTATAGGGTTTCTGTAGAGAGATCCACTGTTAGTCTGATGGTCTTCCCTTTGTAGGTAACCTGATCTTTCTCTTTGGATGCTCTTAATATTTTTTTCCTTTGTTTCAACCTTGGAGAATCTGATAGTTATGTGCCTTGGGGTTGCTCTTCTTGAGAAGTATCTTAGTGGTCTTCTCTGTATTTCCTGAATTTGAATGTTGACCTGTCTCACTGGGTTGGGGAAACTCTCCTGGATAATATCCTGAAGTATGTTTCCCAACTTGATTCCATTCTCCCCGTCACTTTCAAGTACATCAATCAATCATAGGTTTGGTCTTTTTATGTAGTCCCACATCTCTTGGAGGCTTTGTTCATTCCTTTTCTTTTTTTCTCTAATTTTGTCTTTATGCCTTATTTCAGTAAGTTGGTCTTCAATCTCTGATATCCTTTATTCTGCTTGATCAATTTGGCTATCAATTCTTGTGTATGCTTCATGGAGTTCTAGTGCTGTGTTTTTCAGCTGCATCAGCTCATTTACATTTCTCTCCACACTGGTTATTCTAGTTAGTGCTTCATGTAACCTTTTATCAAGGTTCTAGCTTCCTTGCATTGGGTTAGAACATGCTCTTTTAGCTCAGAGAAGTTTGTTATTACTCACCTTCTGAAGCCTACTTCTGTCAACCGTCAGTCTCATTTTCCATCCAGTTTTGTGCTGTTGCTGAAGAGGGGTTGTCATCTTATGGAGGAGAAGAGGCATTCTGGTTTTTTGGAATTTTCAACAATTTTGTGCTAGTTTTTCCTCATCTTTATGAATTTATCTACCTCTGATCTTTGAGGCTGATGACCTTTGCATAGGGTTATTGTGTGGGGGTCCTTCTTGTTGATGTTGATGTTGTTGCTTTCTGTTTGTTAGTTTTTCTTCTAACAGACCCTTTTCTGCAGGTCTGCTGCAGTTTGCTCCACTCCAGACCCTGTTCACCTGAGTATCACTTGCAGAGGCTGCAGAACAGCAAAGATTGCTGCCTGCTCCTTCCTCTGGAAGCTTTGTCTCAGAAGGGCACCGGCTTGATCTCAGCCAGAGCTCTCCTGTATGAGATGTCTGTCAATCTCTGTTGGGAGGTCTCTCCCAGTCAGGAGGCAAGCAGGTTGAGGACCCACATGAGGAGGCAGTCTGTCCCTTAGCAGAGCTTGAACACTGTGCTGTGAGAATCCTCCTTGTCAGGATTAGCTGCTCTCTTCAGAGCTGGCAAGCAGAAATGTTTAAGTCCTCTGAAGCTGCATCCACAGCTGACTCTGCCCCCAGGTGCTCTGTCCCAGGGAGTTGGGAGTTTTATCTATAAGCCCCTGACTGAGGCTGCTGCCTTTCTTTCAGTGATGCCCTGCCCAGTGAAAAGGAATCTAGAGAGGCAGTCTGGCCACAGCCACTTTGCTGCATTGTGGTGAATTCTGCCCAGTCCAAACCTCCCAGCCTCCTTAGCACTGTCAGGGGAAAACTGCCTACTGAAGCCTCAGTAATGGTAGATGCTCCTCCCCCACCAAGCACAATCATCCCAGGTAGACCTCAGACTGCTGTGCTGGCAGTGAGAATTTCAAGCCAGTGGTTCTTAGCTTGCTGGGCCCCATGGGAGTGGGACTGGCTGAGCAAGACACTTAGCTCCCTGGCTTCAGCCCGCTTTCCAGGGGAGTGAACAGTTCTGTCTTGCTGAGGTTCAGGTGCCACTTGGGTAGGAAAAAAGGCTCCTGCAGCTAGCTCAGTGTCTGCCAAATCAGCTGCCCAATTTTGTACTTAAAACCCAGGGCCTTGGTGGTATAGGCACATGAGGGAATCCCCTGATTTGCCAATTACACAAACGAAGGGAAAAGCATAGTATCCAGGCCAGATAGCACAGTCCCTCACAGCTTCCCTTGGCTGAGGGAAGAAGGTTCTCTGACACCTTGCATTTCCCGGGTAAGGCAATGCCCAACCCGGCTTCTCCTCGTCCTCCATGGGCTGCCCCCACTGCCTAATCAGTCCCAGTGAGATGAACTGTGTAAATCAGCTGGAAATGCAGAGATCACCTGCCTTCTGCGTTGGTCTTGCTGAGAGCTGCAGACCAGGACTGTTCCTATTCAGCCATCTTGCCAGATCCCTATCTTCTACAGAGTAAATTTAAATCATATGTCAACCTGTCTTGCCAGAGATTTGTTTGAGATTCACCTTGGTTTTGATAGTAATAAAAGGTATCTGTAGTTTATAGATGTGTCAGTTGCTCATTTAAATTTTATTTCCCTTTCACCTATAGCTAATTGTATCACTTCTGGGTATATTTTAACAGTTTAACTTCAGAATCCTTTTCCCAAGTTTATCATGGGAAATATTAGTTTCCTATAATAATATTAATAGTACATCTGCTATTATTCCAGTTAAAATTATTATAAACACTTTTTCAAGATATAAGCACACTTTTTCAAGCTTTTAGAGTATTGATTAAAATAATGTCTCTTTTTTATTAAAAGAGCAAGGCAAACCAATTTTGTTAAATTTGACATTTCTGAAACTGATAGACTCTTTTTGAGAGAATACTAATAATGTAGAATACTAATAATTTATTATATGTTATTACATATTGCAGACATTATATGCACTATCCATTATTATACATTATATACTATTATATCATTATATCTTATTATAAACCCTCTGGGAGTTCTTTGGTCATTTGAGAATGTCAATTTTTATGAAAAATTTTGAGAACATTAAAATATAATGCATGTTATGTATCATGGGTCAGGTTTCTATTATAATTCATGATTTATGTGACAGGTACAGAATAAATTTAGTAACACAGTGATTTAGGAACCTTTTCACTTGTATGAGAATTTAGAAGAAGAAAATATTTTTGAGATTTTACCCCTCAGAACTGAAGAAGAAAATTGTCCAGGATAATTTCTTACAATTTAGAAATGGTGCAACAGTTAAGTGACATCTGCATTAATCCCCTGAATATTCCGGATCAGCATTTTCCAAAGTTCATTCCATGGCATGCTCACCCTGCAGGATACTCTTTTAAAAAAATATACCAGTGGTGAAAAACACTCTACTTCCCTGTGTTAGAAATTAATATTTCACATTAACAAATTAAAGAGTCTGAAAAATCTTACAATTAAAAACCCTGCTTAACTCAGGATTTCCCAGGTGTATTTGATGACAAAATGTTCCCACATAATATGTATTAATATCTGAGGACCAGGGAATATACATCAGGGCACATTAATCTTTAGGAGGCAAAACTTGGTTGTTTATTAATCGTCCTGCCCTGAATGGATTTGGGGAGTGAGAGTGAGAAGAAAAAGTTCTTAATGGAACAATATGAACAAGACATCACGTATTTTCTAAAGTGGATTTCTACATTGTCATATGAACAGATTCCTAATATACTTAAGGATGACTTAATGAACACTTGGTCACCAATTAAGTCAAATAATACATCTCAAAGATTAAAGAAAGTACTTGAATATTCACTATAACCCTGGTATTCCTAATCATGAAAGGATATAAAATTTTTTTGCTTTCATTACCAAGTACAAACATAGAAATTAGAAGCCTATATTTAACCAGATGAAACAGCTTGGATGAAACAGAAAAAGCAATGTCCATTATATCATATAGTCTCTCTAGCTAACTGAAATGCAAATGTAAGTTTAAAGAAAATAAGTATCAATAATCCTTGGCAAGTTGAGTTCTTCAGATAATAGTAAGATAATATATCAATATTGATAGTATATGAATTATAAAGTAATGTAAATTTTGTGTCAAATGATTTTACATATAACTATTTTATAAAATACTGTCCATTTATTTGTAAATAACTTATTAAGGAATAATATAACAATATTTGTTCTCTGTCCCTAAATGAGCTCAGACAAGAGAAAATAAATCTTTGATAAGCCACAGGTTCAGATAGTTGTACCTTAACAAGTGATACCAGCCAGGTGCAGTGGCTCACGCCTGTAATCCCAGCACTTAGGGAGACTGAGGTAGGTGGATCACCTGAGGTCAGGAGTTTGAGACCAGCCTAGCCAACATGGTGAAAACCCATCTTTACTAGAAAATACAAAATATTAGCTGAGCATGGTGGTGGGCACCTGTAATCCCAACTACTCAGGAGGCTGAGGCAAGAGAATTGCTTGCTGGGCAACAGAGCAAGACCCTGTTTCATAAAAAAAAAAAAAAAAGAGAGAGAATTGCTTGAACCTGAGAGGCAGAGGTTGCAGTGAGCCAAGATTGCACCATTGCACTCCAGGCTAGGCAACAAAAGCAAGACTCTATCTCAAAAAAAAAAAAAATGATCACCATAAATATGGCTATTCTTCTTAAGTATAACAATACAAACTGGCCAAATTTTTTTTCTCTTAGATATTTCATTTTTTTAGAGTAGTTTTTAGGTTCTTAGCAAAACTGAACAGAAACTACACAGAGCTTTCATTTATGCTCTGACATCACGCATGCCCAGCCTCCCCGACTATCAACATTCCCTCACCAGAATAGTGCCTTTGTTGTAATCAATGGACCTACACTGACACATAATTATCAAGCAAAGTCCATATTTACATTAAGTTCAGTCTTGGTGTTGTAATTCCTATATGTTTTGCTAAAAGTATAATGACAGATATCCACCATCATAGTATCATACAGAATAATTTCGCTCTCCTTAAAGTCCCTGTGCTCTGCCTATTCATCCCTTCATCCCCCATCCCCTGGCAACTAACTGTCTTTTTACTGTCTCCATAGTTCTGCTTTTTTCAGAATGTCATATATGAAATACCACAGTATTTTGCGTTTTCAGAATGGTTTCTTTTACTTAGTAATATGCATTTAAGTTTCCTCCATGTCTTTCAAGCCATGTCTTTTCATGGCTTGAAAGCTTATTAATCTTTAACAATGAATAATATTCTTTTGTCTGAATGTATCGCAGTTCATCTACCTACTGAAAAACACCTTGGTTGCTTAATTTATTGCATTTTAACTTTAATTCTTACAGGCAGAGGAAACAGAAAAAGTGGGTAAGATTAGGTTAGCAAGAGCCATCATATTATTTTTAACTTCTTTCATAATTAACTTCCTTTCCACATAAAATATAAGTAATTCAAAGAACAAAGGTTCTTGTGAATAGGCTCAAGTAGAGCTCTATATGTAACTAAGGAATGGATAAGTGTACACCAGTGTGAAAATACAAGAGGTAAATTTATGCAACGCAATTTCAGCCCCTCAAACATTATTACAAGAAAATGTAATTTGTTTCTGAATCTTGTTTCTGTCTTTTCTTGCTTCTTAATAAGAATGATGTGTCTCTTTTGTGATTAAAGAGACAGCAGGTTTCCTTAACAATTTAATCAGGTGATTAAGGAATAATCATTATCTGATAATCTTGGTGTCCTGGGATTGATCTAAATGAAATTAGTCTTTATTAATAGATTATGAACAAAATGATAGAATGAAACAGCAAAGGCTCAAGTCTGTGTAAAATAAATCATAACCTATACATACTAATTTCAAAGTTATTTACTGAAAAATATTTTAGGCTAAATTTCTACTTGGTAAATAATATGTTTATTTATGCAACTAATAGTCATTCTGTTTGAAAGTGACATACATTTTTTAGGGTTTCCTTTAGGCAAATGTTCATGTCTGAACTCTAGGAGCTAATCAGCTTCATCTGATTCTGAGACTAATTTTGAAAAATATGTTTCAATGCATAATAACACATAAGCCCTCAAAATTATCCTTACTAAAACTGAAAGAATCTGCCAGCAAGAAAATAAAAAATATGTACTTCTGATAGATCACAACAAAATAGTATTTTTTTCCTTTGACCTTTCATTCCAAACAGCTAAGACATGAAGAGCATTAAGATGTTATCTTTTTCAATTACAATAAAAATGTTGAGGGATTCAATGGAAGATTTCCTTTTATTTTCTTTGTATCTCTGAAAACAAGAAAAATTGAAAAGTAATATTTAGGCAAGATGGAAATTTGAATGGCTACTTGCATAGCGAGAAGACTTGGATAGAATGAGTATGTTCATTTGAGGGAAGCTTAGTGAAAACAATAAGCCATTTAATAAAGGAAATTGAAATCCTTTTATATCCTTCACCTTTACACTTGCTCTTGTTACCATTTCTTCCAGTGAGATGGAGAGAGACTAGAACCATTTGGGAAGAAGTTTAAATGTCTAACGGGAGATTATTTTTGGTGAGAGATTAATTATACTATAAAATAATTACTTATTAATAAAAGGAAGAAAAGAAGACACATTAGAAATGTCCTTTGTCATTTTCTCCTGTACTCTGGCCTCCATCTTTTTGTCTCTTGATTAGCTTTGATGTTCACTCTTACATTCATTTTCATTCAAAATTTATGAAATATTACCTTTTCTCTTTCATTTTATCAGTAGTTTCTTTCACAGTATGAGGTCATCATAATAACTATTATTTTTTTATTATCAAATCTATTTGTTCTGGGAGACATATGTGGGATTACTAGGTCTCTCGTCACAAGCGCAAGTACTTGAGAGAGAGGTACATGATCACCGAGAAACACTTGAAGTAGACTGGAAAGGAGTCTGGAAAGGAAACAAGACTGAGCTGCAGCATATTAAACAGAGTGAGTCCAAGAGATAACAAAACTGAAATAAAAAGCTAGGCAAATAGCCAAGTCTATGTCACTGTATTAGTCTGTTTCCATGCTGCTGATAAAGACATACCCGAAACTGGGCAATTTACGAAAGAAAGAGGTATAATTGGACTCACAGTTCTACATGGCTGGGGAGGCCTCATAATCATGGCAGAAGGCAAAGAGGAGCAAGTCAAATCTTACATGGATGGTGGCAGGCAAAGAGAGCTTTTGCAGGGAAACTCTCATTTTTAAAACCATCAGATCTGGTGAGACCCATTCACTATCATAAGAACAGCACAGGAAAGACCTGTCCCCATAATTCAATCATCTCCCACCAGGTCCCTCCCACAACATGTGGGAATTTGGGGAGCTATAAAATGAGATTTGGGTGTGGACACAGAGCCAAACTGTATCAGCCATCAATCTGAAATAGGAAGGAATGGCAAGGAGTTTTCATCTTGTATGGCATTCCCTATAATGCTAGGAGATGCTTAGATTATGGCAAAGAATGTGAGGTTACAGCAAAGTGCAAGGTATTACAGCAGTATGATTAATCAGCTATCACTCTCAGAGATAAAAGATTAACCCTTAACAAAATATGCCAAATGTTTGTGATACCTTACCTAAACAAAGGGAGAATATACAATGGAGACCAAGAAACCTCCAGTTTTCTATGTGGGTAGACAGTGTTTCTGCCTAAATAAAAACTAGAGAAACCCTCTGCTTGGCTTCACAGCATCCCACCTGAGAAACCATGAACATGAGTCTGTTTTTTTTTCTATTAGCCCATTCTTATATACTATTTTTTTTCATATTGGAAGTAACTTCTTATTAGGCAATCATTCTCCATATACTAACAGGTTAATGATGTATCAAGTCAGGGACACCAAGAATAAAAGCTTTAATGGCTGCAAAAGTGCATTTTCTGGATGGAGGTCTTGTGAAAAATAACAAGTGAAGTTTATTTTAGGAATTCCATGCTGTTATGCAAGGCCCTCTCAACCCCAAGGGCTTAGTTGATATACTTCCAATCACTGATCACTGATAATGGGCTCAGAATATCAAAACCAAGATAACAACTGAAGTCTGAACTCAGATATCTGAAGTCTTGAAATCTTGGGGTAATAGAAGGCCTTAATGATAAACAGAATAATAGGGTTTGGTTGGTCAGCACAAAAAAATTAAAATGTGCCATATTCATGGGGTGCCAACCACCAGCAGGACAGTCTTGACAATACTTGAGCAGGGTAGCTTGGAGATTGGATCTGGATGAATAATATTCCAGGAATATTTAAAAGATAGAAGGATGGGCAGCAACCTTTCATCACATGCAAGGCTTATCATTTTCAGGAGGCCTAAATAGGCTCTGAAAAGTAGTTCACCTCACTGTGTTTCACTTCAGTCAGACAAGAGATGCACCCTAAACCTCCTGATCCAGCTTTTTCTAAAGAAGGGAACATTGAAACATTGAACGTTATTTCTTAATTTTTTGAGCTTTAGCCATTAACTCATGACAAGCAAAATATTTAAAATTTGTAGGGGTCAGAATGTGACCATTTCCTTCTGTAAGATAAGCAGGGACCTGGGATCAAGAAAGTCCAGCCTGGGTGTTCTAGTTGCTGCAGTGAAAGATGCAGATTTAGGTAGACTGCTTGGAAAAATTAAAAGCCAATTCAAATAAATCAATAGTCAGAAAGCAATACTTCAGGTATAATTTAATGGATGAAAATCAGAAGAAAGTAATGGTTCAGAGTCAAGGTATTATAAAGTAGGAAGTTATTCAAAGGTTTGAAGAAGCCCAAGGAGACTATTCAGTTGCTCTCTTGTGTTGTTTTGTGTTGTATTATGGTCTTGTGTTCTGTGGATGTGCACCAAACTTGGAAATCTCTCAGTCATTATTTCTTCAAAAAAGTAATTTTTCTGCATCATAAATAAATAAAGGGTTGGGCACCATGAACACTGTATTTCACACCATTAAATGGAGTAAGAGTTTCATTCTTACTCTGTTTGGCATAGCCAGGGAATATGCCTTTAATTTAAATAATATGAGACTTAGGAGTGAGATACTACTTTATACATTTATGTGAAAAATTCCTCTAATTAGAGGGTTTCACTTTTACCCATGTCCATGCTGACTAGTCAATCTCATTTAACACATAGGTTAGTGTGGAAGTCAAAACAAATCTCTACTTCTTCCAAAATGTTTTCCTTTCCCAAAAGGCTCATGTGTCTCTTTAACATGCATAAACAATTTCAACTGCAGAAAATAATTTCCACTAGCACTACATTATAAAAATATAACTAGCAAGGAGGCAACTGTTGCAAAATGTCACAAGATGTGTGAGAAAATGACGTGGTTGGGAATTCAATGCCACATCATCATCCTTAATCATGAACTAATTAATGTTTGTCATTGAAGCACACAAGGCAACTTGTTTTATGTTATTCTGATTAATTTCAATATGGGGGCTAGTTGTACTATGTCTAGGGAGAAGAGTGGAGGAGATAAAATGTCAACTTAGATGGAGAAAAGTGCTAACAAGTGCTGATTCAGCATGCAAGAAACTGCTCTACAATTAATCCAAGAACAAAAAGACAGAACTAATCAAAATTTATTTCTAGCCCACTAAACTGTAATTTGTAATGCTGGACAAAGCTGTATCACAATGGTTCTACTACTGGATTGACTTATATTACACAACTGTCCACACAGACTGATGCAAATTCTCCTCTTGCTATAACAAAAGGGTAAATGAAAGCACCCAGGTATTCTTTACAGTTAACACTGAGATATCAGAAAATGTTCTTTGCTGAAGGTTCAAAACAAACTCCAGTATTAGAAGAATTTAAAAACATTTTATCTTTGAAACATCAGTCTTCAGAACAAAAAGCCACTGAATTCCTGAAATATGCTTTACCAGGAATATAACATACCAGAATTTGAAATACATAATAAAATGCATATATATATATATAAATATATATATATGCAGTATATAATAAAAAGCATAATCCAACACTCACAACCATAGGACATATGCCACATAAAAAAAACATGTACTTTTGAAAATTGTATATTAAAAGTTTTTAATAATTAGAAATATATTTCCATATTCAAAGAAACTTAAACTATACATGAGACTGGGCAATTTCTGACTTAGAAGCTTCACACTTGGGGGACTTAAAAAAATGATCATCTGTTTTCAGAAAAAGGATTAGCCATTGATTCCAGTGATATCATAAGACAGCAGAAGACAAGCAGACTGGAAAAACTTTGGAAGAAGCAATAAATGAACAGAAAAATAAGTGTGCTATAAACACACATTTCTAAAACATGCATGTTAAAATGAAGATTCTTATTTAATAAACGATAACCTACAGGTCACATTTGGCAGGCCTCCAAATTAACCACTTGGGGAAGACCTTATGACTCATGGCTTATGTCTGGTTCCTGAGTAAAGAATCTTATTGTTAAGTCCCTTAAATCTTATCAGGAGTTTCTCAAATGGTTCACATACTGATTAATACATAATCTACTGACATTAAAATGGACACCAATTTGTTTCTGAATCATGAAATTTAATTGATTGACTTGCAGGTAAAACATCTTAGCCTGTATGTTTTTATTTGTACCATTAATTCTAATTACTGTTTTGTAACTTCCAATGAAAAATCTGCGATGTGAGAAGTACTCCTCCCTCTCCTCCACTTTCCTATAAAAACATTCCAACTTGTAATAGACTTTGGAACATGCCCAAATTTATCACTGTGCCTTTCTGGGTTTATAGTCAAATTTGGCTTTCAATAAACCTTTGTCAGATTATTTCTGCCCCAGTGGCCTTAATTTCAGTTGGCATACATCTGAGATCAAGATTCTTCATGTCTAGCAGCCTCCCAGGTGATATGATGCTGATTGTCTAGGGAACACTCCTTGAATAGCAGTTACAAAGAAATAAAAAGGTAAATCAGGGTAACTGAAAGAAGAACTTAGTATTTTTGTTGTTGCTGCTGTTGTTTAGACATCTCTAAAGCTTCTCCTAGTCTGAATTTGCCTACATCAGTGGTTTTTAAACTTGGCTGCATATGAGAATCACCTGGGAAGCTTTCAGACATCCCATTGTCCAGGTCACATTCCAAGCCAATTACATAGCAATCATGAGGGGTAGTATGTGGACATCAGTGGTTATTGAAGCTCCCAAGTGATTACAATGTACAGCCAAGATTGAGAACCACTGGGCTAAATTGACTTTTCATAGCTTAACAAGCAATATTTATACCCAGTTAAGAAATGTTAGTTCAGTGACCAAGTCCTTGAAACCTATGCCATGATCACTAAAAACATCAGCCCAGGAAAATCAAGTGAAACCCTCATGTCCGTTTTAATCATTTTCCGTTGGGATTCCTTAAGTAATTTTGCAATGACTTTTTATAATGAGGTACATACATGCCCTCTCATCTTTCTACTCAGGTAGATGCACATTGTGCTGGTCTAAGGTCACTATAGTCTAAGAAAGAAAAACACAGCATTCTGAACATAAGCTACCATTAACTGACATACACAGTCATTGAGTAACAATATATAATGAATCCCTTCTTCAGTTTTGTACTGAATATAGAAGCAGCTTCAATCTTCCCATCATTACGCAAAAGCAACACTTCATGTAACATCCACATTGGCAAAGGAAAAGAAAATTCTGATAGCTGCCCCAGCAGAGGAAAACAAGATTAAATTATAATTGTGATACTAGTTGTCAATATCTTGATTTGCAAACAATGCAGGACTATAGAAATAAACTTTAATTAGGCAGCAACTTTTCACACTGCTGAACATTGTCACAATAAAAACCCATTATGCATCTGAAACATTTTATATACTAATGCATGCTTCTCTATTAATGTGTGATAATTTAAAAAGCAAGGAGTCTTTTGTCCAGTGATGTCTACAACACACACTTTTAAATGTTACATAGCAATAGCAAGTCAAATTTTTTCTTTTAAAAGTCGTACCAATATTGATTGCACTAAAACAAATTATCCCATCTCCTAAGTATCTGGTCTCTTATTTCCGTCAAATTAAATTTTCACTTATTTCTTCACTAAATATCCCTTAATTAAATGTATTGATTTAACATTCACTATAGCAGGTACCATGCTACGCTTTGGCAATATAGTGGTGAGCAAAACCAGACACTATCTTGTTACAGTTGACAATACAGAGGGAAATACAGACATTCCTAAAAATTTTAAATATCCAACATCAGATCAAAAATTACAGCTATGACAAAGGCTCGAAAGAAAAAGAAAAACAAGGGACATCTGCTATATAAGACTCTAGAGGTTATGAAAATTTTCCCTAGGAAACAATCATTGAGCTGTGATTTAAAGAATGGTCAGTTTTAATTTGGCAAAAAAAAAAAAAAAAAAAAAAAAAAGAAGAGGACATTCCAAGTGAGGATGCAGTAGGCACAATGGTAGGTGACATAAAGAGCATGGCAGGTAGGAGGGATGGAATGGGGATACCGGAGCAGGGAAGGGAGAGGATGTGCAACCAAGCTATCGTTCTAAAAGACGCCACTTCCTTCCATTGAATTTGAATTTGGAAAATATTTATCAAGATGTGATATAGGTACAATTTAGAAGAGAGAGGTCCAATTAACAGAGTATATTCAAAACAGTGAAATGCAGTGGGACATATAGAAGTATATATGTCCTCCTGCAATTCCTTTTCAGACTTCTACCCAAATAAATGCACAAGATTGTAAGAGGTAAAGCTAAAGGTGATACCAGGGATTACACTGGTACAATAGTTTTTAATATAATAACTCTATTTTCTGTACATTCATGTGTTTTCTTCGTGATGTTTTAAATTCTATGACACTCCTTCTATAAATACATACAATGGAAACAATATTAATAAGCCTTGTAAATCAAATAGTAACACAGGTTTGTTAATGCCTAAATATATGTGAACATAAATGGAAACTAGAGGAGACAATTTTAACATAAGAGAGATTCAGTTGTAGGATCAGCAAAGTACAACCCATGGGGCAAATCCAGCCCATGACCTCATTTTGTAAATGAAGTTTCACTGGAACATAACTACACTTATTAATGTGCCTATTGTCTATGGGTGCTTTCATGCTACAGTGGGAGAGAACTGCATAGTTGCAACAAAAAAATAAAGCCCACAAACCCTTTATAGAGAAAGTTAGTTAAACCTTCTCTTTTGGAGAAGGTTTTCAAGAAAATACACCAATCTTTTGAGGAGAGTGACCAACTATTCTTTTTTGTTTGGGATTCTTCTGGATTTACTACTGAAAGTCTCACGTCCTGGGAAATCAGGATGGTTCATGGCTCTACCTCAAGCCCTATTAATATTTTGGCTAGGCAGCATCTTGCCCTGAGATTCTTGTGAGTGGAGACTGTATCTTAGCCATCCTTTCAGTTGCATGCCCCCCACCCCCACCCCCACCACTTCTAACACAGGTACTAATAATTAGAAGAGACTCCAGTAATACAGTCATATTAAATTATAGAACACTATATAATTTGCAGATTATGCCTAAAATCTAAGTCTCTTCACATTGAACAGTCCTCTTCAGAGTGTGAGGATTGTCCCATAAATATAAAAACATTTTAACAGCATTAACTCTACGTCTAAACAACCTTTCTGGGAGAATGCTCACTCACAAATGCAATAATAGCTTTGTTAGATTCTAGCAACATAGCAGAGAGGCACCCCAGCTTAAGCAGATGAAGTCAGAACTCTTGGTACGAAGCCAGGACCATGGATGGAAAAAGTTAGGAGGGTGTAAGAGATAATAGGTTCTTATCTTAGGCAGTAGTATGTGTATGACTTGTGGTATGGGTTGAGGGGGTGTTGCTTGGAGCATTTCCTGAGCACAAGGATCAGTGAGGGTTTATGTTTTAATTTCCGTGAATTAAGTTTGGGGAAACAAGAGTTCTTAGGAAAACCACCTCAGAATAAACAGTTATATATAATTTTGAATATATCAAATTATTTTTGTCAGTGCAATTTTAGTTTTTGTTGTACAGTGGTAGCAGCTAGAAACCTATCTCTGTGTGTTTAAACTGTGGGCAAAGTTACCAAATGCTGTTTTCATTAATGTATATGCTTTTAAATAACTAATTTATACACAAACACAGTGATTCTTATCAAAGACTGTTGGGGGCGCTGTACTCTAGAATAGTAGGTATCTGGCTACAATAACTTATCTAGAAAGCACAGGTTCTCACATAAAGCAAGAAGCAATGTATCATAAAAGACAGAGTGTTGAATCTTAAATCTGATAATTTCCCATCAGATCTGTGAGCTTCCCATGATGGGCAAACTGCAATTTTAAAGTTGTTACAGTGTACATTAGCCACTAGATGCTCCAGGTATGGAGGCAAAGTCATCCTAAAGGTCAATAGCTTTTTTACTTTTTTTGTAGTTGGTGAAGCGGGGTGCAGAAGGGGGCTTTATAGGTATTTTGGTTATTTCACAGCAAATTGCATTCAGGACATAAAAGAGAACCAAGAGCCAGGCTGATTTGCATAATAATGATATTCTGAGTTCACTGTGAGCACTCTTGTATCACTGTAGGTATTATTATGGGGTTCAATGGGGAAGGATGTGTATTTATGAAAACATCTCCTCCTTTCTTTGGGAAAGGTGGAGAGTGAGGAGTCTGGATTGGGGTAAAGGGAAGATATATGGGAGCTTCTAAACAACCGAATGGTGCTCCCAGCTCTGAGCTAAAAAGAAAATGAAAGGATGGAAGCCTGGTCTGTGACTAAGGTGATATTTATGTGGGCAAAAGCATATTTAAATGAATAATGCTTCTTTTCTGAACCTATCAAATTTTCAATATTTCCTGTATTTGAGAAGTAACAAGAGTATCCCATTTCGAGAAGCATGGCCCATGGCTAAAGCAGAATAGAACGCTGTTCCAATTTATTTGTTTATCTGTCCAGTTCTGCAATCCTTTACCCTATGCACAAGCTCTCAATGCATTGCTTTTACTTTTTATTGAAGTGTAATCTGTGCATATAAGTATGTGGTTTCTTGAATTATCACAAACTAAACATGCCTATGTAGCCAAAACCCAGGTCAGCAAACATTGGTTTCCAGTCACTGTCTTTCCCCACTTGGCTTATTAAATTTTTGTTATATATCACTACTTGGTCTTAGGCAAATTTTAAGGTCTTAGGTAACCACTCATGCCATTCATTAAGATGAAGTCCAGAGGCAACTGCAGGGTTTTGGATGGATTTGTGAAAGGACAGGCATAGGAGGATGCTTGGAGCCATGCTATAGAGCAAAGGTCAGCAAACTTTTTCTGTATAGGGCCAGACTGTAAATATTTTTGGCTTTGAAAATCATAAGGTCTTTGTCACAATTCTAAATGAATATCAATAGCTTTGTTGTAATTTTTTTAAGGCATTTGGCTGTACTTTATCAAGTCTCCTGGTATAGAGCAGGCAACATCTATGGAATGTGGGGTACCTTGTTAAGAGCATCAGAATACTTCAGGAGGGAACCCATGTGAAATCCTGAACTTCACTCCAACTAAAAGGCAGTTAACTCAGTCTTCAGTCATCTGGATTCCTCAAGGCAGAATAATTTGAGACTTTTAGTTTATACTTGCTTATTTCTATCCTTGGTCTAGTTTTTTATTTCAAAATAATGCAGTAGTCAGCAGCAAGTTTTGGAAATGTCTAGAAGCAAAAAAAAAAATACTATTTTTGTTACCTTTAGCAACATTGCTTAAGGAAAGCACTATTGATTTTCACTATTTTCTAATTCTTATATTCCTGAAAAGCAACTTTCTGCTCCAAAAAATGTAACACAAACAATGGAATTTGTGCAAATCTTGAGAGCTTCGATAGCTGACAATTTAACGATTAGTTAAAATTCCATTACATTATGAAGTGACAAGATAAACAAAGCCATACATAACAGCACATATTTTCCATTTTGTTAAACCACATGTCATTTTACCCTGCTTTGATTCAATTCTGTTTCCAGATTCCTAATCATGTTTTGGGACATGAAACAGTTTCATTCACCTTGACCTTCATGTGTTAGATTCTTTGTGGCCTTGGCACAGGTTACTCTAATCTCTACCACAGAAATACCAATCATGAGAGAGAACAAGTGGGATTTCTACAAAGTCCCTGCTTAACCAAAGAATGCTAAATCTGAAGATTTCGTTTTCTATTATTGTTCCAGAAAGCTATGAAAACACAGAAAATATGAAAATTAATGTGATTTGACAAAAACCAAATGACCATTGAACATTACCTGAAATCGTTTATCAAATGTTCATGAATTAATTTCTGTGATTATTTTGTACAACTGGAAAACTGCCCATGTCATTTTCTTTGACCACAGAGTATATTAAGCATTAGAGCATTAGGAATTTCTTTTCTTTTCTCTTTCTTTCCATCTTTCTTTCTTTCTTTTTTGCCACAGCACTAAAATTCATAAGATCACACCACTTACCTATACGACATCTAAGACTTAACTTTTTCTCTTATTCTGTATCCAAAATATCGTATCCTATACATTCTTCTTTCTGACCTACTGCCTATACTCTAATCCAAAACACCATCATGTTGCAATTGGATTACTGCAGTGGCCTCCTACCACCCATCTTGCTTCCACAAAGATTCCCACTACAGTCTGTGTACAATGCATCAGCTAGATGAAAGCTGAAACACAGAGTACATATGGCTATTAATCAATTAAAGCTCTCCAACAGACTTCGTTCTCTCCTTGACTTTACCTATGTCAAGGACACATTCTCTCCTATGTCTTTCTAACCACCCTGGCCACCTTTATGCTCCTTAAGTGTTATAAGCTTACACCTGCCTCCTGCATCTGCTGTTTCTTCTGCCTGAGCCATTCCCCTTTATTTACCCCATGACTCTTGGTTCAAATACATGCCCCTTCTCCACCAATCCTATCACTCTTTCTTTTGTGGCTCAACAAGTTTCATATTTATTTGTTATATATTTAATTGCCTTTCCTGCCCACTAGAATAAGCTCAACAGAGGTAAAGATGGCTGAGCTGGAAGGAAGGAAAGAGAAGGGAGGGTTGGAGAAGGTTCCCTGAATTGATTTGATATATACATAAAAAAATCACAAAGCAGGCCGGGTACAGTGGCTCATACCTGTAATACCAGCACTTTGAGAGGCCAAGGCAGGCAAATCACCTGAGGTTGGAAGTTTGAGACCAGCCTGACCAACATGGAGAAACCTCATCTTTACTAAAAATACAAAATTAGCTGGTCATGGTGGTGCATGTCTATAATCCAAGCTACTCAGGAGGCTGACGGGTGAGAATTACTTGAACCTGGGAGGCGGAGGTTACAGTGAGCTGAGATCCCACCATTGCATTTCAGCCTGGGCAACAGGAGCTCAAAAATAAGTAAATAAATAAATAAAATCACAAAGCAGAATTTTTGTTTAATTTGCAATATTATCTTATATTAAAATATTCTGATATGTCCAAGTATAATCCAAATACCATGGATAAAAATAATAAGGTGATAATAAAATAAATAATGTGTAATATTTTTCTGTAGTCATTTTGGTATTAGTTATCAATTGGTATTGAACTTCAATAACAAGCACATTTTTCTGGTTACTATGAGAGCTGTATCACACAAACATGTTATCTCATAAGTACCTTGTGATCATTATCATAAAAAATGAAAAAAATACATATCACTTGTACATGCTATCGAAAATATTTTCATTAACTGCAGTTAGTTGTTTTAATTGTTTATGGACTATCTTTGGCATTTGAGATTTATGCTATGCCAAAATAATGAAATTCAAGGCATCTTTTTGGTAAATATGAAGGATAAAATTAAAAATTACAATTTTTTTCTCTTTAAATATTGTGATCATTTTTATTATCAGTTAATCTTCAATGGAATCAAAATTTCTTTTTTTATTACCCTAAAAGAGATTTGGGATTATGGTCTGCCCACAAAGTGTTGAAATCTCTCTTGTACATATATGCCTCTTCTCATTTGACAATTTGTTGTTGTTAGGTTGCAAATCTGCAATCTATTACTCTATAAAATGAGTCTCCTCCATGCCTTAAAAGAGCATGTATTCAATTGGTTAAAAATAGATTTTAAGTAGAATGTGCTGCAATTTACATATTTCTTCCTTCTTTGGTGAAGAAAATTTAACAATAGAAAATACTCATCATACACCCCCTGCAGACATATAAACACACAAAGCTTTCCCCCCCAGTATACTTCTGCCACTATCTTTAAGGCCAGTGGTATTTTTAGACTATAAGAAGACTCTAAAATTTCTCTTGTCCATTGCTAAATTGAGATCAATTGTTATGTTATAGAAAGCACTTGGAGAAACACCATTCTGTAACTGCTATTTTTCTAGGAAAATAATAATTGTAATTGTCTTAATCAGTTCAGATTTCTGGAACAAAAATACCATAGACTGGGTGGCTTAAATAATATAAATATATGTCTAACAGTTTTAGAGACTGGAAAGTTCATGCTTAATGTGGTGACCCATTCAATGCCTGGTGAGGGTCTTCTTCCTGTTTCTTACCTCACATGGCATGAAATGTCAGAGAGAGAGGGTGTGGAGTGGGGGAAAGCAAGCACTCTTGTGACTGTCCTTACAAGTACATTAATCCCATCATAAAAGCTGCACCCGCATGACCCACCTACCCCCTAAGGGCCCCAACTCCAAATATTATCACATTGAGAATTAGAATTTCAACATATAAATTTGAGGGGGGACACAAACATGAAATTTCTAAGAGTGGTTGGCTGAAGATACCTGGTAATAGAACAAAGCAGTGCATATTTACTCATTTATTTACTAAAATATAGTCCTCAAAGCTCATGCTATTACCTTTTAAAATCAAGTAAAACAATACAAGATTATATTTAGTGTTTAGGACTTTGACTTAAATTAGGATATGCTGAGTTGTATATACAATCAAAAATAATAGTTGCCTTCACATCTATTAAAATGACTATAATAAAAAAGACAGATAACAGAGCATGTTGAAAATTGGAAAAATTGGACCCCTTATGCCCTGCTGATAGAAATGTAAAATGGTGTGGCCACTTTGAAAAACAGCCTGGCATTATAATAGAACTATTTATAATCCTTTGGGTATATACCCAGTAATGGGATTGCTAGGTCAAATGATATTTCTATTTCTAGATCCTTGAGGAATCACCACACTGTCTTCCACAATGGTTAAACTAATTTGCACTCCCACCAACATTGTAAAAGCATTCCTATTTCTCCACATCCTCTCCAGCAGCTATTGTCTCCAGATTTTTCAATAATCACCATTTTAACTGGCCTGAGATGGTATCTCAATGTGGTTTTGATTTGCATTTCTCTAATGACCAGTGATGATGAGTATTTTTTTTCATATGTTTGTTGGCTGCATAAATGTCTTTTTTTGAAAAGTGTCTGTTCATATCCTTCACCTACTTTTTGATAGAGTTGCTTTTTTCTTTTAAATTTGTTTAAGTTCTTTATAGATTCTGGATATTAGCAGTCTGTCAGAAGGGTAGCTTTCAAAAATTTTTTCCCGTTCTGTTGGTTGCTGGTTCACTCTAATGATAGTTTCTTTGGCTGTGCAGAAGCTCTTAAGTTTAATTAGATCCCATTTGTCTATTTTTGCTTTTGTGGCCATTGCTTTTGGTGTTTAAGTCATGAAGTCCTTGCATATGCCTATGTCCTGAATGGTATTGCCTACGTTTTCTTGCAGGGTTTTTGTGGTGTTAGGTCTTATGCTTAAATCTTTAATCCATCTGGAGTTAATTTTTGTATAAGGTATAGGGAAGGGGTCCAGTTTCAGCTTTCTATATATGGCTAGTCAGTTTTTCCAACATAATTTATTAAACAGGGAATCTGTTCCCCATTGTGTGTTTTTTTCAGATTGTCAAAGATTGGATGGTTGTAGATGTGTGGTATTACTTCCAAGGCCTCTGTTCTGTTCCATTGGTCTATATCTCTGTTTCGGTACCAGTACATATGTTCATTGCAGTACTGTTTACAATAGCAAAGACTTGGAACTAACCCAAATGCCCATCAAGGATAGACTGGATAAAGAAAATGTGGTGCATATACACTATGGAATTCTATGCAACTATAAAACAGGATGAGTTCATGTCCTTTGCAGGGACATGGATGAAGCTGGAAACTATCATTCTCAGCAAACTGACACAAGAACAGAAAACCAAACACCACATGTTCTCACTCATAAGTGGGTGTTGAACAAGGAAAACACATGGACACAGGGAGGGGAACATCACACACCAGGGCCTGTTGGGGGTGGGACTAGGGGAAGGAAAGCAGGGGAGTGGGGGGATTAGGGAGGGATAACATTAGGAGAAATACCTAATGTAGATGACGGGGGTTGGATGCAGCAAACCACCATGGCATGTGTATACCTATGTAACAATCCTGCACGATCTGCACATCTACCCCAGAATTTAAAGTATAATTAAAAAAAAAAAACAGTCTGGCAGTTCCTCAAACAATTAAGCAGAGAGCTACCATATAATCTAATAATTCTACTGTTAGCTGTATACCCAAATAAAAACATAGGGTCATGTAAAATTTTGTGCACATATGTTAATAGCAGCATTTTTCATACAGCTAAAACCTAGTAAAGAATAAACAAACTCCATCAACTAATGAATGAATACATAAAATGTGTTATACTCATGCAATGGAATATTATTCAGCCACAAAAAGAACTGAAGTATTGATACATGCCACAATATGTTTGAATCTTAAAAACATGACAAGTGAAAAAAAGCTTATCACAATGAAACCAAGACTACATATTATGTAATTCCATTTATATAAAATCATCAGGATAGGCAAACCTTTAGGATACAAAGATGAGTGGTTATCCAGTGTTTGGTGTACTGAGGAGGTAGGGGGTGGGGAGATGGCTAATGGGTAAAGGCTTTTTTCTGAAGTAACAAAATTCTCAAATTGAATACAGAGATGGTCGCATAACTCTGTGCATTAAACTGCACACATTAGATTGTGCATTACATATATATATACACATATATAAATATGGATATGTATGTGTGTATGTGTGTGTGTATAATGCTATTAAAAATATTGCTTACCAAGGACTGTTCCAGGCCCTGAAGACAAATGCAGTCCTTGTTCCTATGGACCTTATGTGGGGAGAGGATGAATACCAATAATATGTACATATATAACATATTTTTAGATAGTGCAAATCCTAGAGAACACATGTTCAGGTAAATGTTCTAGAGGGTGGCAGAGGGCAGACGAATGTTTTCAATAGGATAGAAGCAGCCTCTGTAAAGGTGACATTTGAGTTAAGACCTGATTAATGGGAAGGAGTGAAATATAGGATGATCTGGGAGGAAGGTGGTCCATTCAAGTATAAAGGCCCTGAGTAGAAAATAAGCTTGGCAAGTTGAAACAACCACAGGAAACTACTGTGAGTAAAGGAGGGGAATAATTCGTTAATATCACAACTGGGAAAGGTAGAGAAGTCATACCTTGCTAATCTCAAATACTTTTATTAGCTTTATCCAAGAGTAAAAAGTCACAATAAATCCTTAGTAGCATCATTTCATGATGTGGCCATTTAGCTGAATATTATATATTATTTGCTTTTTTAAATCAATGTGAAAACTGTCAAAGAGCTTTGATTTTAAGTGCCATTAGGGAATTGGTTTTTATAAATACATCACTCTCTAGTTGGAACTAAAATTACATTTCCGTGAACAACATTGAATTAATAGTTTAAAAATTAAATCAACATGATTTGGCAATGTAAGAACATTTTCTATATTCAGAATTTATTCCACTGAGATTAGTGTACCAGGTAAAGCACTGGAAGGAAACAGAAGGCATGATGAAATTAGATAATTTAAGGAGCATTTAATAAAGAACTGTTTAGAAAAGTGTGGGCATGTTTAAAGGAGAGCTCAAGAGACCGCGGGTTACAAGGCTAATAACATCAAGGAGCTGAGCACCACCTCTGTCTTTAGGCCTGATGAGTTGGAAATACAGACTTGTTACTAGACCCTGAAGACAGGGAGAGAGCTGAAGAGAGAGAGGGAGCTAGCTGCCTGACAGAGCTGTGATCTTCAGTTAGGAATTCAGGCAACCGATGTCAAAGCTACTGGAGTGAGTTAGTGTAATAAGTTTTCTGACCCCACTCTCTTCCCCTGCACTGAACCGCTCTCCTGCTTGAGTTCCCCACAGACCAAATTCAGCTTGAAGGTGGCATGTTAACACGCCTGCTTATGTAGTCCATAGAGTTCAGCCTCCTGAAAAATAGGCAGATACTCTATTTAGAAGGACAAATAGAGTAGTGGTACCACAGGCAGCCTTAGAATTTTCCTTGTCTGTATATAATCTTGAAAAATAAATACCTGAGTATCAAATTATCATTCATGTATTCAAACAAGCTTGCAAAACGGCAGCCACTCTATAAATCACTGAAAACTCAATGCATAGCCCTTACTTTCAAGTTGTTTACTTACATTAATGGGAAGATTATCAGGTTAATAGATGTATATACAGTGTGGTCCATAATGAAGGTGCTATGGTCAACAGAAATATTGATTTTTCTGTCAATTTTGTCTGTGACATATTTATACAGATAAGCCTATACACATATACACACATATAATCTATATTATCTGTAGTTATATATATAATGCTATGGACTTAATGTCTGTGCCCTTCACCCCAAATAGTATGTTGGAATCCTAATCCCCAAGGTTATGGTATTAGGAAGTGGGGACTTTTAGGATATGATCAGGTGAAAAGGTCAGCTGTCATGAATAGGATTAGTACTCATAAATATAGTAAAATATCACAGACTGAGTAGCTCATAAACAACATAAATTTATTTCTTATACTTCTGCAGGCTGGGAAATTTAAGATTAGGGCACCAGCAGATTCAAAGTCTGCTGAACGCCTCTTGCCTGGTTCATAGATGAAGCCTTCTTCCTTCATCTTCACATGGTGGAGGGAGGAAGGCAGTTCTCTGAATCCTCTTAAAAGCCAGGTTTGTGACCAATTTCTTTAATTTCTCATGTTTGTGGTATAATTCAAATATTATATTTCATACCTGAAAACTGATATCTGAAAGCAAGGAAAAATGGTATAATTGCATTGATAATCTGGTAAGTTACTGTAATTTGATTTGGCTTTGCAGCTTTCAGTAATGTATCTGTCATTAGTGCTTTATATCTTGTGACACAGTGAGCCTCAATTCCATTAGTCACAAATGCTAACCTAGGCTATACCAATACCTACACTACCAAAAGTTCATAAACAAGCAGAGAAGAAACAAACAGATGGTCAGTTTTCCAGACATGCAAATAGCAAAAGTCATCTTTTGTTTCTTTGGTTTCCAAATCTTCATCTGCCAATGTTACAATTAAGACCTGCATTAATATTACTGTTAAATGTATTCAGAAGCACAAAGATTCCTGTGAAGTGTTGGATCCAGAAAGGGGAAAATCCAAGCAAGACATTAAAATAATGGTTTGCCAGTCATTTTGGAAAACCTCCATGATAGAAAACCAATTTATGGACTATGTGCACAAAGTACTTGATAGGAGAAAAGAGTAACCCTCTTATCTACCTTCTATCAAGAGCCTCATTTTCATGTTCCATACTGTAAATGGAATTATTAAAATGTATATCATTACATTTCCTTATGGATTGGAGCATGCTTGCTTTAATAAACCATAATTCAATGACTTGTGGGACCAACATTTCTCATTTTGCTTTGTCTATGTATAGATCATGCAGAAATAAATAAGATATACTAGGTTGTTCCCCTTCTCTCTAAATTTGTATTATAAGTTCCAAGGGTTCTAATATTGTTTATTCTATACATAAGATATGGCAACATTGAAATATCATGCCCAAAGTAGTGGTAAAATAAACCTCAAATAATCTGTGGCACTGTGTGTGTGTGTGTGTGTGTGTGTGTGTGTGTGTAAGAGAGAGAGAGAAAGAGACAGAAAGAGGAAGAAAGAGAGAGAGACAATATAACCAAAAACTCTTACCACGTTTCCTCCATTTAAATTTTTGTTTATGTTACTAGCACCATTTGAAACAGTTGAATACAGTGAAATGGGAGAGTAGCTATGAAGTGAAAGCTGACTGGCCATCTTCACAATCTTCCAGAAACATGGAAATCTCTGCCTGTTAAGATTTTCAAATATTAACATCTTTTGTGAGTCAAGTGTTTGGTTCTCCCTGAGACTTAGAGAATTATTGTCCCAAGTGGAATTTGCCGGCTTAAAATAGAATATTATGTCAAATTACTAGCTTCGATGAGTGAGCAATTCTACCTTATTTTGTCATAAATGGTTGAGGAGCAATTAAACATTTGCAAATTCAGATGATGCTCAGAAGAAGTGATACATGTTAATCCGGAGCTCAGTACTCAAATAAACCTGAACTAGTATTATCTTTCCAGGAAATCAACATAAGCTAATCAAACCAAACGCTGAACTGTAGTAAATATTTAATGAATAATTAGGCTTTAATTATTTATCATTTTTGTGATGAATTAATGGCATTTGATTTCTAAAGTTTGCTATTTCAGACTGTATTTTCCAAGAGAATTAAAATTGAATTGAGTCATTGATGTTAACCGATTTATTTCCACTTCAAAAAAGTTTTTGACTTAGAAGGAAAGATCTAATGAAGGCATTTTTTTAACTATAAATTAACTAATTTTTAACTCTAACAATTATGGAACTCCTTTTTCATGAAATAAAAGACAAATCAATTCAATACTTGGCCAAAATTGTTGTCACATAAAAGTGACAGCAAAAGATCTGTGACTTCTCAGGACACGTAGTAATACATACAGGCTAGAAAGACTTGTACTAGGTTTTAAGGCCATTTTGTAGATTCACATTTCCATTGTTTAAAGCTGCTTTGTGAACACTACTTTCACACTGTCAGTCAAAATATTATTTCATCATAACTTTTTTCACCATTGAGTAGTATAGTAAAATCAATGTACTACCACATTTCATAAATTTAAAAATGTGTTTATATTTTCAGTTTAATGATTCATTTTATATCTATAGTCTTCAACAACAAAAATAAATATGCAACGGTATGTTAAGCTTCATAAAGTCATGTATTGTACTTCTAATTACCATTTGATTTTTAAAGTTGTTTAAAACCTAGAACATTTTGTTCTTTACCAAGAAATCATAAGGTTTTTATATTTAAAAGTTATTATATTCTCCTCTTGAAAATTTGATTATTAATTTATATAGGAAAACTTATTTCTCACTTAGACTTAGTTTTAAATTTTTTTGTCTTGCTTGCAAAAAAACTTTTAAAATCTTTAAACAGAAATAATGACAGTTTTACCAAACTTTATTGGGCTCCCAAACAAAAATATTCTTCTCCTAATATAACAAATAAGAGTCGTAAGACAAATGGCTATAATTGTATTGATCTGTTCACCTCGCAAGACTATTTAAGCTTGGTTGCCATGGAAAACCATGCTGAGAATGAAAGAGCAGGAGAAATCCAATTTAAGGCCATACCAGTAAGTATCCCCAAGACTGGTGTTAGTGTCTTTTCCTTATAATTGTTTTCCAGGGTCACCAGTTATATCCCCACATTTGCCCTAGAAAATTAATAACACTTCAGAGCAACCTGCACACAAATATACATTTTCTCTTTCTTCGTCATTTAAACAACTGCAGAACAAATAACCCTCTCTGACATGAACAAAGATCATTTTGGCTGCCTATTTAACTTTTCACACACTATTAACAGCAAGTTGCTTTTGCAGTCTTTATTTTTCTTGACTTCTCGAAAGGTTCTATTCTGCTAAACACTCTTCCTTAAAACATTCTCTTTCTTTGACTTAGGTAATGCTATGCTCTCCTTTATAATTTTTACAGACTCGTCCATACCCTGAGCTCTCACAGTAGCTCACAGCTCAGATTTAGCCATACACTTTACCACTCCACACTATTTTTCCTTCATGGAACCTCATTCCCATCGAAGGTTTTGATTACCACTCATATACTTAAGACTGCTAAAACTTTATCAGCAGACTAGGCAATTCTTAAGAACACCAAGACTACATATTTCAATCCCTAAGTAAGCATCTCCTGGGTTAATTTCACAGCCCATATCAACAGCTGCTATTCTCTTTCCTGGTGATTTCTATCTGAGTGGTTCACAATCTTCTATCCAGTTGTACAAGTCAGAAATCTTGGCGGCATTCTGGATTCCATTTGTTTCTTAAGTCCAATTTCATAATGTGTTCAGGTGGCTTTTCCTCCAGAACTTAACCCATATCTGTTTTCTTCCTGCCTCTTCCACCAATACTACCTTAATAATAACCACTGCATTCCTTCTTCTAAACTACTGTTGGCAGCTTTTTAACTGGATTCCCTATTTCTACCCTTATCCCCTTCCAATCATTTTTCAATTTAAAGAGACAGCTGTCTTCAAAAAAATAAAAACCTAACTTTATCAGACCATACAACTTTCTTATTAAAATATTTCACTGTCTTCCCACTAAGTTTAGGGTAAGGACCAAAATCTGTGGCATAAATCTTCCAGGTCCTGCACAAGCTTGCTCCTACAATGCCTCATCTTGTCATGGGCTGCTCGATTCTCTACACTCTAGCCAGACTGTTTTCTTTAAGTTCTTAAAAAATTAAATTCTGTGCTCCCCACTCTTCTGCCAAGTTTTCCCTTCCCATGTCAGCTCACTAATAATCCTATCAGAGACGACTTTCTTATCGTAAGAAAGAAGCACCATCAAATCTTTTGCTGACATGAGAGTGAGAAATCAAAATGGAAATACTTACATTTAACATGTTGCCATTATGATTTCAGTTTTTCCTGCCTTGAAAATTAAGTTTAAGAAATGTCTGTTTTTGCAATAAATCTCACATGGCTACGTGTCTTCTGAGATACAAAGGTTTCTTTGACTCTAGTAGATTGTTAATAAATATTTTACTACAGATGGAAAGATTAGTTTTTTAATAAATACAACTACACAGTGGGTACGATGACTTGTGTATTTTTTTCTAAGCATGACTTGTCAAAATAAAGTAAAATAAAATGGAATTGATGTAGTTCATGGTCTCATTTAAAACAGAAAATGGGGAATGGTGGAATCCTTCTCAATAAGAGCTAAGTGACTTACAGAGTAGTGTATAAAACTACGCTAGGCTGGGAGTCGGATCATTTGAGTCTCTATTACAAACTTGGTGAGACTTCTGCTCATCCCAACCTTTGTAAACTTTGGTTCTCCATTTAAAATAAAAGACACAGATTGAATAAAATGATATGTATATAAACACCTGCTGATTACCGAACAGACTTCAATAGCACTTTCTTCCCCTTTCCTAATCCAGTTAGAAATTGTATTAAAACTTTACCCCTGCCAAGTGTAAGTGGCTCACAAACACACAGCAGTCTAAAGCAATATCTCTGCCAAATTTCTTTCTGGATGCTTCTTCTGTAATGCATCCATTCCTACCAAGTATAAATCTCTGCTTTCCATTTAGGCCTTCCATCTCTTCTAACCTCGTCTTCATTTTTTAAATTTTAGCTTACCTATATTTTTAATTGACAAGCCCATTGATTCACTTCTCATTTCATGACTGATTTTGTGACTTGCAGTAGCCTGTCCTCTGTTCCACCAACCTAAATCCTGTTCCAAGTTTCTAAGTTTCCTCCTCCCATAGGATCTTTCACAGCCCTGCTGAACCTTCACAGAATCTAACTCTTCTCCTCTCCTTTGGCTCTTGAATCCTAGGGTTGGAGAATTTAAAATCTTTCTACTATTTGCCGTCATTTCAAGCAGTTCTTCTAACAAGCTTTCCTCTTTTTCCCACTGATTCTTCTTTTAATAAACAATCCACCTTTACTGCCAATGCAGACCAATAAGAAAGACTTGTTTTCTTCTTAAACTGAAATTTACCAGTTGTATTTGGTTGTTATTACAAGATTTCTACTTAGCATTTATATGTGACAACGTCTTTGTCTTTTCCCCACAATAATTCAATGACTTTTGCACTGAATTTTAATTAAATTAAACTTAAATGTATTTTAAATTATAATTCAGTAAGATGCACTAAAAATAACGGGGTACAAGCCATCCAGGGCTTTAATTTATCCAGGACTTTGCTAGACAAAATCAGAATTGTATACTTTTATGATTATTTTCTGATGCTAGAAATGTTAGTGAACAACAACAAAAAAAGCGAATGGCCAAATTTTAGGGACTTGTAATAGATTTCAGCTCAGATTCCATGAGGCATGGATGAATTGATACTGTTTCATTCACAATATTCTCCAACTACTGGAACAAAATCTCTCAAAAACTGGGGGCCTGTTCTATTTATTTATGATTAAACCTCCAGAAACAAGAATAGTGCCTGAGAAATAGTCAATAAATATTAGTCAAATGAATAAAACCCATCACAAAGGTGTGTTTTTAGAAGAAATCAAGAAGGTAATACCACTGTGTAGATAATTTGATAAAGACAAGATACACTGACAAAATAATTTTATTAAGTTACGGAAGGAAAATTGCAAACTACTATGTAACACTAATTAAATACTAAACACAGTGTCATATTGGCAACCTGTCATACAGTGAGAGTACTGAGAAGCAAGAGAAGTATATTATGATATTAGTTCTCCTCACTTTTAGTAAAATGTCACCTAAATAAAGAAAAGGTTAGTGCATGACTTCTGTGCAACTAAAACTGGGCATACACACATGTATACACACAGAGAAATGTTCAAATAAGGTTCACTCAAAGTCTGGCAATATTATTATTTAACACATTAGGAAAACTGATGCTCACAATACTATGTGTTTTCTCAAAGGTAGAAAATAGTCGAGATAATAGCCAGATTCAAAACTTTTGACTTTGACTTCAGTATATTTTTTACTTTAAATTTGAATTTGGAAAAACTATATAAAAATTCAAAAATATATCAAAAAAGCTAGGATAATACTAATGTCCAATGTTCATTTGAGTCAAGCAAGTTTGTTAAACTCTTTGTACATAAAAATTGAAATCTGCCTTAAGACTGTAGATAAGGTGAAAAAAATTTTGCAATCTACCCATCTGACAAAGGGCTAATATCCAGAATCTACAAAGAACTAAAACAGATTTACAAGAAAAAAACAAACAAACCCATTCAAAAGTGGGTGGAGGATATGAACAGACACTTTTCAAAAGAAGACATATATGAGGCCAACAAACATATGAAAAAATGCTCATCATCACTGGTCATTAGAGAAATACAAATCAAAACCACATGGAGATACCATCTCACACCAGTTAGAATGGCGACCATTAAAAAATCTGGAGACAACAGATGCTGGAGAGGATGTGGAGAAATAGGAACACTTTTACACTGATGGTGGGAGTGTAAATTAGTTCAACTATTGTGGAAGACAGTGTGGCGATTCCTCAAGTACCTAGAAATAGAAATTCCATTTGACCCAGCAATCCCATTACTGGGTATATATCCAAAGGATTATAAATCGATCTATTATAAGGACACATGCAAACGAATATTCGTTGCAGCACTATTTACAATAGCAAAGACTTGGAACCAACCCAAATGCCCAACGATGATAGACTGGACAGAGAAAATGTGGCACATATACACCATGGAATACTATGCAGCCATAAAAAGCAATGAGTTCGTGTCCTTTGTAGGGACATGGATGAAGCTGGAAACCATCATTCTCAGCAAACTGACACAAGAACAGAAAATCAAACACTGTATGTTCTCACTCATAGACAGTTGTTGAACAATGAGAACACATGGACACAGGGAGGGGAGCATCACACACTGAGGTCTGTAGCGGGGAGGGAACTAGGGGAGGGTCAGCGGGGTTGGGGGGAAGTTGAGGAGGGATAACATGGGGAGAAATGCCATGTATAGGTGATGGGGAGGAAGACTGCAAACCACATTGCCATGTATGTACCTATGCAACAATCCTGCATGTTCTTCACATGTACCCCAAAACCTATAATGCAATAACATATATATTTTTTAAAAAAAGACTGTAGATAGGGTGAATAAATTCTTCATTTTCCTCTTCAAGAAGAAACTTGCCCAAACTCTAAGTTATGAAATAAAATACATGATAAACTGATGTTGATGTTAGTAGTTCTTAAAACCATCTGAGACTTTAAAAACAACAATTTTCTCTCAGACCTCCACCTATGGAGATTCTGATTTATTATATATGGATTTAAGACTAGAATTGGTGATCTTAATAATCAACTACATTTGAGAAACTCTGGTCTCAAACATTGCTTAGTTCCTTTCACAAGATTGAGAGAGAAGCAGGTTGATGATACGAACCCTGTTTATGAAAATATGAAGGATTATAGAAGGAGCCAAGAAGCCCCTGTATTTCATGATCCAAAGTGGAGTTTTCTAAATTATCCTTACAATTTTAGCTCTTTCTTTAAGTGATATCTCTCTTTAATATTATATTTGGAGCAAATTATTTCCATTTACCAACCTCTGTATCCATTGGTCACTTTACCAAAGTGGTTCCTATGTTTTTCTGAAATTTTTAGCATATAGACTGGCAAAAGTTCCATTTGAATCACTATAAAAGGGAACTTAGGGGTTAGAAAACACACCTGTTACTTAGAGATAATATCATTGCCTAAGCTGTCCTCATCAATTTCCAATAACACATAAAAAACTATTTATTTCTCTGTGTTTACCTCCAGTGCTTCTGCCATTTTTTCTGTAAACATGTTTTTTTCTTTTTTATTCAGTTACTTTCCAACATTACATATTATTTCTCCTGAGCGGTACATTTGGTTGCAAACAACAGAAACCACTCTAAATAGTTTAAGTAGAAATTAAACATATTAAGATATATTAATAACTCTCCAAATCTCAGGGATGGTGAGATAATTAGGCTTGGAGCACCTAGCCAGTTATGAGGTCAAATTTTGCCATGGAATTTCTCTAAATTCATGTGACAGTGTGATTTGTCCACATAGGCACTATAATAGCTAACATGAAAAAGACTGACAAGTCTATATATGTTGTCACCACAGGTGACAACAACATAGTTCTAGAGCAACTGACAATATCACACATTGCTAATGGAATAGTGGGTTTGGTGACTTGGAAGCGGGATGTTGAGGGCTTCTTGAATGTTTGATTTATGTTTACTTAAATTGCCAACATCAGTTCTTACACAGGTATTTTCACAAAATAATTTATTGAGCTATATACTTATTATTTGTGTACTTTTTCTTAATGCAATATATCCAAATTTAAAAAAACAAAATATTCTGGGTGGTCAAAGAACATGATAAATACCACTACACTACATTTCCAGCTTTAACTTAGATGGCTTAGGGTGCTGAGGCTGAGGTGGGGAGTAAAAAAGACCTTTATGGACTTAACTTCATGCACTCT
This sequence comes from Cacajao melanocephalus, assembly GCA_963573385.1. Classification (NCBI taxonomy): domain Eukaryota; kingdom Metazoa; phylum Chordata; class Mammalia; order Primates; family Pitheciidae; genus Cacajao; species Cacajao melanocephalus. The sequence goes on along the minus strand of CAUYLG010054693.1, from coordinate 60,724 downwards.
GCAAGCAGGAATAGAGGATAAAGCTCACTGTTAATGCAAGGTCATCTAAGAATCAGTAGCATTGCTGTCATTGTCAAACATAGATAAACATAATGAAGATATTACTGCATGCAATTTGGTTGTAACATTTTCACTTCTGTATATGGTCATTATGACCTCTCAATGAGCAAGAAGAGGAAGCTATTACCCAAAAACTAGCCAATAAGAAAAATGGAAAAATAAGACAGTTACAATTCTGAGCCACATTCACAAACATTCATTAAACATGTTGAAAAAATAGAATTTTAAGCACTCATTCTGTACAAAGGAGTATTGTAGAATTATTCTTCCTAAAGATATCCTTATTTTCCATCTAATAGTCATATCCTATTTAAATGCTTAAAAGCAAGATAACTTCTGAATTTCAAACTTGAAATAATGTTTAAATTTTTATTCAAATTAAATTTGAAATAATATCTAATTTCAAATACATATGAAACATACTATATTGTTATTCACATAGTAAATCATAATAGGCCATATCATTAACAAAAAAAAAAAAATCAGAAGAAGTGGAGGGATTATTTAAGGTGTTGTTTTTTTCTTAAATCACATTGTAAATTTTAATTTTTTAAGCTCTGTTCAGGTGAATGAGAATTTCTCATTCCAGATCTTCTGTGGTTTTAGCTGTAAAAAGACTCCAATGGATTGCTGGGACACTGTGCTTTCAAATAGAAATCCTGTTGTTTTGCCTATGTGCATCAAGATATAAGATATATATGTACATAAGGATGCTAATGGTAACATAGTTCATTATATATAAATAATGAGTAGGATAATGGATAAACAATTTTGAAATGTGATTAGGGTAACATTGCACAGCAACGAGTGGAAATGAACTATCCAATTAACACAAATAGAGCATAAAAGCACAATGTTGGGTGAGAACATGGTCCAGAAGACTGTATAAAGCCTGACACTATTTATAAAGCACTAACCAAACAAACTAAATGCTATATGTTTACTCATACACAAATATGTGATCGAATGTTTCTAAACAGGAAATAATTTTGTTTATAGAATGTGGGATGATTAATTCAGAAGCGGATAAAATGTTGGCTTGGGGAACAGACACAAAGCAGATGAAGTAGATGGCGCTGTTTTGCTTTCTGGGTTGTGTGTCTGACTTGCAGTTTATAATGTAACTGTCTCTAGAATTTAAATAAATATTATTTTGTTTGAATCCGATGTTATATAAAAATAATTAAGAAAAATAGGAAATAGTACTTCAGGCAGAAGAAAAAACATGTGAAACAACCCCTAAGGCAAAAAGTAATAGGAAGTGTTAAATAAATTAAAAGAAAGCAACTGGATCACAGAGGGGAAGGCAACAAAGTAGGCTGCACAGGTTAGAAGAAGCTTTCAAGTCCTTGATTTTATTTCATGACCATAACTATGCTGGAAAAAAATTCAGATGGCTGTTATTTTTCATGTTTTGCAGATGAAGAAACAGAAGCAAAAGGCAGGGAAAAGGTGGATGGAAGCTTTAGCAGAGCTGAGAAAATCGAAGATGCTTGCTGAGGAGGCATCCAGCCAGAAGCAAGCTGCATCTTGCTGCAGAATCTCTTGAGGATAAGCTTTTGAGCTTAAAACAAGAGAAGTAAATAAAGCCTAGCCAAGGAGATCTTAAACCAGCCAGACCCTTTCCTCCACTTCTCTGGTCCAGGTGACATACACGTATTCTATGGAGAAATTGACCTAAAGGCGCTAGACTGGGAAAGCAGGAAGCAGGAAAGTGAGAGAGAAGTGCTCTATTAAAAACAGAGGGAGTGAGAGTCTGTCACTGAGTATGTAGGCTCCTTGCCCCCTCATGTGACTCTGAGCCAGAAGGGTTGCCATCCAGGTATATAGCTCCCCAGGTGGGAGAACAGAAGAGATTATTCACTGAAGAAACAAAATGGTTCAAGAGAAAATGTTTATAAATACTGGTATTTGAGCCTGCCCCAGTGAAAAGCCCTGATTCTCATCTGATCAGTCTACACAAACAATTCACCAGTTGATATAACTTCCGTTAAGTTTTTATGCTTCAGTCTAAAATACAAACAGGTAACCTCTGAGAAGACATTGCAAAATTAAAAGCAAAGACCAAACCAGAAACAGGGAAGTCAGCGTAAAATATATGCAATCCAGGAAAAACCAAAAAAAACAAAAAAACTTTATTTAATAAAAATATGCAGAATACCCTCAGAAAGGAAAGGATATTAAGCACATGATATAAAAACAGAATTGTATGTAAATGGAATATTCAAAGAATAAGAAAAAGTTCTTGGAAATAATTGACCAAATACATTTGGCCCTCTCTGTAACCCCAGGAAATTGGTTCCAGGACCCTCATGGATACCAAATCCTATAGATGCTCATTAAGCCCTTGATACAAAATGATGCAATACAGGCAGCCATTATATCCATAGGTTTCACTTTTGTGAATTTAGGGAATTAAAAATTGAGAAATTAACATATAAATAAAATTTAAAAGTCAAAGAGAAATATAATAGGAATAGTCTTCCCTGAGAAATGCACATCAGAAAGCTCAGTTCTTTACCTTCTCATATCTTTACCCAAATAGCAACTGATTAGTAAGTCCTTCTGTGATCAATCTACTTACTACTGCAGTTTACCATCTTCCTGATGGCACTTTCTTTTGCTCAACCTCAGCTTACTATTTCCATAGATCTTATGGTATAACATGTATTAAATTTATGTATTGCCCATTTCTTCTCACTAGAATTTAAACTCCATGAGATTTATTTTTCTGGCTTTGTTCACTGCTGTATCTTCAGCAGCCAAAACCTTGAATAGTAGGAGAGATGATAAAAGACAAACTAGAAGATCTAAGAATATAAACTATTAAAGTTGGAGGGAATGAAAGTGAGAAAAAAAGTGAATGTATATGTTATTATTCATATAAGTGGCTCATTAGTACTATCAACAAATACAAATTTTAATATATTTCACAAAGGTATAAAGAAAAGCAGAAAAATAATCACCAATCTTAAAATGACCAGCAAGAAAACAACAAAAAAATGCTAATAGAAAATATGAAGTTTTATTTTAGTTGGCTATAAACTGATAGACAACTTTCAAGATGCATTTTAGTTAAAAGCATTCAGAATTTAACAGTGTATACAATATGCTAACCTGATTTTTTAAAATCCATTTACACATGCTTAGGAATTCAAAGAATATTTATATAAATACATACAAGCAACTGATGATAGAGGGCCCTTCTGAAAAAAATCTACATAATCTTTTGAATTTAGTAGTATAAGCATTCCAGTATGTATATTAGCTTCTTGAAAATGTTTAGGTTAATGAGAACTTATTTTGTACTGCTTGTCTAGGAGGGATAGATTTACCCCCAGTGGGGTCCCTCAGTAATGGCACATATTGGACTAAGGTGCCAAATAACACTACATATCACTCCACTATCCTTCCACGTGTGTAATTTACAAAGGTTCTAATCCTTACTGTGTACCTGCCCAAAAACAAGTATGGCTACATCATGGCAAAGGAAATGCTTTAACATTCTTAGCTCCAGGCAGCCTCAAACTGGGCAATGCAATCAATACTGCTTTCCCAAACATTCCTTTCTATGCTATAGAACAGAGCCAAGAAAGTAGTAAGTTTCACTTTACCTAGGAGGTCTGTCAAGAAACAAGCCCACAGCCTCTAGTTAAGCAATTACAACATTTTATACTGAAGGCCACATGGCCAATTTCAGGGCAGCCTTACTAATGTCTTCATCCATCACAGCATTAATCACAGTTTCATAGCTACATCTTGTTTCCCTATAATTTGGGCAAATGAGGGAGATAAGATATCCCAGACCCTGAGTGAATTCCCACAACAAAATAGCCCCTTTCCTGATGGACATGGTGGCTCATGCCTGTAATCCCAGCACTTTGGGAAGCCAAGGTGAGCAGATCACTTGAAGTCAGGAGTTTGAGACCAACTTGGCCAACATGGTGAAACCCCAGTTTCCATTTAAAAAATACAAAAGTTAGCCAGGTGTAGTGGTGCATGCCTGTAATCCCAGCTACTCCAAAGGCTAAGGCAGGAAGGCAGGAAACTCACTTGAACTCAGGAGGCGGAGGTTGTAGTGAGCTGAGATTATGACACTGCACTCTAACCTGGACAACAGAATGAGTAAGACTCCCACTCAAAATAAATAAAAATATCTCCTTTGCTTCTAGGCAATCTTTTTTATCTCCTCACTGATGTCTCTTCCAGGCAGCCTTTTGCCCCACACTTACTGCATAGACCTTACTACCTTATTTTATGGTTGTCAATCAAAAGGATAGGATCCCTCAGTAGACCATGAGCTTCTTGACAATTAATATGCTTTCATTTTGGAATGTTTTAATATATTTTACTTTATATCTATAGTAGCTCACCACATTTTACCACCCATCCAAACCACAGTCACCTAATACATAAGTTTGCCTGAATGTATAAGCACTTTAGAGGTTCTCTCCAATTCAGCTTCCCATTTGTCATAAATTTTCGCATTCTCTGTTATCACAATTTTATTCAGGTATAATTTATATGAAGTAAAACCTACTCTTTGTGGTGTACAACTCATGAGCTTTGTCAAACATATACAATCATATAACAAACATCACCAGCAAAAACAATATAGAGAATGTGATCGTCAACCCCTGAGAACCCCTTAATGCACCATTACAGTGGACATCTTCCTTCACCCATAATTCTGGGTACCCTCTTATTTGCTTCTGTTCCTTTGCTTTTGACATTTAAGGAAGGTCATAAAAATGGAATATACATATGAAGTCCTTTAGGTGTGGCCTTTTTTCATTTAGTAAACATGAAATTGAGATTCATTGATGTTTTCGAATATGAGAGAAATGTATTCGTTTTTATTCCTATTAGTCAATTATATGTAGGTATCATATTTTGTTTATTCATTTACCTGTTGAAGGACATTTGTCTTGCTTCTAGTTGTCGGCCATTAGAAATAAAGCCGTACACTAATGTAAAGATTTTCGTGTGAACATAAAATTTCAGTTAACTTGGATAAATATCTAGGAGTAGGACTGTTGGGTTGAATGTTAAGTGTATGTTCAACTATAAAAGAAAATGACAAATTGATTTTTTAAGTAGCTGAAGCATTTTTCTTTTGTTTTGGGGGTGGGGGTTGTGGCTTCTCACCACCATCCCCAGACAGGATGGAGTGAATATTTATTTATTTAATTATTTATATTTTATTGCACTTTAGGTTCTGGGGTACATGAGAAGAGCACACAGGATTGTCGCATAGGTAAATACATGGCAATGTGGTTTGCTGCCTCCATCCCTATCATCTATATCTGGCATTTTCCCCCATGTTATCCCTCCCCAACTCCCTACCCCCTACTTTTCCTCCCCAGTCCACCGCAACAGACCCCAGTGTGTGATGTTCCCCTCCCTGTGTCCATGCGTTCTCATCATTCAACAACCATGAGTGAGAACATGCGGTGTTTGATTTTCTGTTCTTCTGTCAGTTTGCTGAAAATGACGGTTTCCAGGTTCACCCATGTCCCTACAAAAGACACAAACTCAGCACTTTTTATGGCTGCATAGTATTCCATGGTGTATATGTGCCACATTTTCCCTGTCCAGTCTATCATCGATGGGCATTTGGGTTGGTTCCAGGTATTTCCTATTGTAAACAGTGCTGCAATGAACATATGTGTGAATGTGTCTTTATAATAGAATGATTTATAATCCTTTGGATATATACCCAGTAATGGGATTGCTAGGTCAAATGGGATTTCTATTTCTAGGTCCTTGAGGAATTGCCACACTGTCTTCCACAATGGTTGAAATAATTTACACTCCCACAAACAGTATAAAAATGTTCTTATTTCTCCACATCCTCTCCAGCATCTATTGTCTCCAGATTGTTTAATGATCGCCATTCTAACTGGTGTGAGATGGTATCTCAATGTGGTTTTGATTTGCATTTTTCTAATGACCAGTGATGATGAGAATTTTTTCATATGTTTGTTGGCCTCATCTATGTCTTCTTTTGAAAAATATTTCTTCATATCCTTCACTCAGTTTTGAATGTGTTTGTTTTTTTTTTTTTCTTGTAAATCTGTTTTAATTCACTGTAGATTCTGGATATTAGCCCTTTATCAGATGGGTAGATTGCAAAATTTTTTCCCCATTCTGTTGGTTGCTGGTTCACTCTAATGATTTTTTCTTTTGCTGTGTAGAAACTCTGGAGTTTAATTAGGTCCCACTTGTCTATTTTGGCTTTTGTTGCCAATGCTTTTGGTGTTTTAGTCATGAAGTCCTTTCCTATGCCTATGTCCTGAATGGTTTTGCCTAGGTTTTCTTCTAGGGTTTTTATGGTGTTAGGTCTTATGTTTAAGTCTTTAATCCATCTAGAGTTGATTTTAGTGTAAGGTGTCAGGAAGGGGTCCAGTTTCTACTTTCTGCAAACTGCTAGCCAGTTTTCCCAACACCATTTATTAAACAGGGAATCCTTTCCCCATTGCTTGTTTTTGTGAGGTTTGTCAAAGATCAGATGGTTGTAGATGTGTGGCATTGCCTCCAGGGCCTCTGATCTGTTCCATTGGTCTATATTTCTGTTTGGTACCAGTACCATGCTGTTTTGATTACTGTAGCTTTGTAATATAGTTTGAAATCAGGTAGCATGATGCTTCCTGCTTTATTATTTTTCCTTAGGATTATCTTGGCTATGTGGGCTCTCTTTTGGTTCCATATGAAGTTTAAGGTGTTTTTTTCCAGTTCTGTGAAGAGGGTCATAGGTAGGTTGATGGGGATAGTGTTGAATCTATAAATTACTTTGGGCAGTATGGCCATTTTCACAATATTGATTCTCCCTAACCATGAGCATGGGGTGTTTTTCCTCTCTTATTTCGTTGAGCAGTGGTTTGTAGTTCTCCTTGAAGAGGTCCTTTACATCCTTTGTTAGTTGTATTCCTAGGTATTTTATTCTCTTTGTAGCAATTGTGAATGGCAGTTCGTTCTCAATTTGGCTCTCTTTATGTCTGTTATTGGTGTATAGGAATGCTTGTGATTTTTGTACATTGATTTTGTATCCTGAGACTTTGCTGAAGTTCCTTATCAGTTTTAGAAGATTTTGGACTGGGACGATGGGGTCTTCTAAATTGTTCCTTTTCTTTTATTCTTCTCTGCTGTTCTCAAACCATCCTTCCTACTTCACTGGCTCAGCATTGCCATATTAGCACATTTAACTCATCCTTCCCATGATAGGACAAAGATACTAGTTTCTCTGTCGGTGAATACAAAAGAATACCTATTTTCCACTTCCTTCCTAGTGGTAAGAATAAATTCCATAGGGCCAGGGTAGTGGTTAAAGCAGGGGCTGCAGGCTGAGTAGGAAAGAATTTTTGGCCCTGACTGCCGCAAACAGCCACTTGGAATTCCCCAATTATAGGCAGTCTGTAAGAAAAAGGAAAATGCAACAAATTGTATTGGTAAGATTTGTCATTTTTAAGTTAAAGTTTCTGTGTTCATATGAAAGTAGAATTGAATGCCGTGCACATGTTGGATTTCATAAATCTATTTGCTGAATATTAAGCTTTTTTTTCCTAAATTAAACACACAAAATGATGTTCTTAAGTTTTTGGTATTGTAGTGTTCACAGACTATATAACCTTGTGCTCAGGGTACAAATATGGCTTTTTATACATTTTAAAGAGACTGTTCACATTGCGAAACTTTGAACTTACCTTCTATCATGAAGAGTCAACAGGACACTTACATACTTAAATGGTTTAGATTGTAATTTTTCTTGAGAGATTTTTATGTTATCCTAGATTGTTTGGGAACAAAGATGTTCTTTCCCTTTGATTATTGATAAATCTACTCATTTGTAAATGTGTACTTATTCTTTTTATAAAATTATCAAGTTTATAGTTTAAGGGTTTGAGATTTCATTCTGAAATTCTAAGAAGTAGTCATTTTATCTAGGAACTTTAACAAAACCTGAGAATAACTATTAGGGCTAAATGGTTATTTCTAGCTGTGTTAAATCTATATTATTGTTGTTTTAATGTCAAAGTACAATATAAGCTCAGAATTGACAGTCTTCTAACACTCATTTTTACATTCAGCATTTGGTCTCTATGGGTAAGGTGCTCTGGCACAGTACATTATTCCAGTTAAATACAAATTGGACACTAGTTATGCTTCAGATATTCATGAGCAAATATGTAAGAGGCAGTATAAATTTTTAATTTGTTTATTTGTTTTATTTTGCTACATTTGTTCTAGGTTGGTTCTTACTTGAAATCTCCAAAATTCCCTATTTGGATTGTTGGCAGTGAAACTCACCTCACCGTATTTTTTGCCAAGGTATGCTTATAGCAGGATTTTTTTTAAGTTATGACATCAGGCAAACAAGTATTATAAGTTCATATTTGGTTTGGATCTTTGTGCAGACTTCAGTCTATTCTCATAACAAATAAATTGTTCAAAAATCTCAAAAACTAATACTGGAGAACATACTATTTTACTGCTCTAAATCTGGAATCTTTTAAACAAAATCTGTCATGATTTAGTTCTAATTTCTTTTTCTCTCTTTAGAGCTTTAGCTTTTAATTTTTTTCAGAAATCACTTGTGTTAAGGAGAAAACAATTGAATTTTAGATTCAATTGAAGTTTTAGATTGCCTTTTTTGTAAGTAAAAGATGTATTTAACTTAGATAATACATGATGTAAAATGTTTTTGTAATTAAAATGTCTCCTTTGAAAAAATTTTAAAAACTATTAATAGCTTAATGGTATTACGGTCAAGTGCTCTTTTAAGATGGACTGTTTCCCACGATTTTAATATATACTTCACTACAATATTGAAATAGCCGAAATATATATGAATATTTTCTTTTCGGATTTTTTTTTTTTTGAGATGGAGTCTCATTCTGTCACCCAGGCCAGAGTGCAATGGCACAATCTCAGCTCAGTGCAACCTATGGCCCCCAGGTTCAAGTGATTCTCCCACTTCAGCCTCCCAAGTAGCTGGGACTATAGGCACGTGCCACCACACCTATCTAATTTTTGTATTTTTAGTAGAGATAGTTTTGCCTTGTTGGCCAGGGTGGTCTCAAACTCCTGACCTCAAGTGATCTGCCCACCTCGGTCTCCCCAAGTGTTGAGATTACAGGCGTGAGCCACCATGCCCTGCCATATCTGAATATTTCTGTTTCAAAATTCTTATAACAAAGCTGTTTCTAAATCTCAACTGTAATCTGTATATGATGTTTTTCCGCAACTGAGTGGTTAAGAGCTTTGGCCTCAGACAACTTTGGTTGTAATCCCAGCTTTGCCACTTCCTCATGTCTCTCAGCGCCCTTTCCTGTGTCATTAAATTAGGGATTCATAATAGTACCTAGCTCTTAGAATTGTTGTCAGGCTTAAATACAAAGTATTTAACAGTGCCTATACAATTTAAATGGTCAGTAAATCTTAGCTGTGGTCATCATCATCATCATCGTCATTTTTATTATTCAAGAAACAAGTATTAAACATCTCTGGTATCATAGGCAACCTGATAGGTTGCTGAATGTTTGTAGGAAGATACAGAATTGTATTTCTGAGGTTTCTTCATTCTGATGTGCTTTTCTGATTACTCCTTGAGCTTGTTGAGCATGCATTTGTCAATGTAAGTTTATTATTTGTTTCTGTAGAAAGTACAGATTGTATAAATTATACCATAGTCTGAATTGACAGTGCTAAGTTTTGTGAATGTAACTATTTATTACTGTATTTGCTTTTATTGTGTTGACAAAAGTCTAGATAGGGGTTATAGAGCAAGATACATAATGACCTTTTCTTAAGCACAGAAAGCTATAAAATACAATTCTAAAAGTACAGAGTTACTGATACATTGGGTTTAGTCTGAAAGCTTTTGCTATTCATTTCCTTCCTGAAGTAGAGAGAGGAAGTTAAAAGCATAGTGTGAACTACAAAAACTGACAATTACTAATTCCCGAGTGAAGATTTCATCATTGTATAAATTTCCATAAAAGAATTCATTCTGACTTACACAAATGTATTTTCAAACTAATTTTTAATCCTGTTTATCTTCAACCTTATTCTTTAACAAAAGCGGCACGAAGCTAAAAGTGTTAAATATGAAAGATGACAATATTTTAAATCTTAAATTTTATAATTGATATTTAAGAGATGTTTTTGTTGTCAGAACAGTAGAATAAATTTCACAAAAGGTTAAAACAAGGAACAATGTCGAATGAGCTGTGAACTTGAGGACATTATCTGAAAAAGTGAGTGATGTTGAGTGAGTTCCTAAGAGTGAAATATGCCCTTCTTTTCATGACATACACTCTTCCTACCTGTCCTGATATTTTTGTGGTTCCCATAGCACTTGCCCATTGTGCTGTTGCATTTATTACCCAGCACGCAGTTTCTGATTCCCATACAGTTTTCTGTGTGTCCCATGGCAGGCAGTGAGCCTTGTCTAGGGCGGGGGCTATCTCTCTTTCACCTTTTCATTCGTAGATCCCAGTCATGTGCAATAACATGTTCAATTAGAGACTTGGAGTTAAGAGATAAACACAAAGACTCCTGCCATGTGGGTGAAGAACTCTTGAATTTGATACTTGTTGTTACTGTTTTGAGACTTATCTATGTAGTTTCAGGATTTGGTATATAGTCTGGCACACTGCGGGTGGGAGGAGTTGTTAATTGAATGAATAAAACTTTTGTACAAATTTCCCATACTTGGGTTCCAGTGATGTTTATACCCCCTAAGAATATTTTACATGACTCATTGTGTAGTATCTGTAGATACTTACTTAGAATAGTCAAATTTGGATTGTTTGAAATGTAACCTTTAAAAGGAGTTGCCGGTGAATAATTGTTTTTTCCCCTTGAAATAAAAGTAAAACAAAGCTGGAAGAGCACCTAAATGGTAAATGAGAACAGTAATACTTGATCACATTTATTGAGTCTTGTTTTAGATTTGTTAAATATAAACTGGTGTTCATATAGTCTTTACCACATTAAAAAATACTGCAAATTTTGCTCTTCTTAAAATTATAACAATAACCATTACTCAGCCATTCCTTCTGTGATATTTCTACATTTTGAGCAAGAGTTCTGGCTGTGGGTTTTTGTTTTTTGGTTTTGGTTTTGGTTTTTGTTTTTTGTTTTTTTTTTGAGTTTTGGTGAGTTTGCTTTGTTATACATTCAGTGGACTGAAACAATATTGATTTAGTATTTCCCCAGCAGTTCATTTTAATTTTCCTTATAAATATTTATGTCTTTTTCTGTAAAACTGTTTGTGTATTTCATGTGCTGACTTCTTTGTTCTGGTTACAGTTAAGTAAAAAGGTCTATTTTAAGTTTATAGTTTTCAAGACAATCTATAATTTGGCTTTGTGAAATGCCTGTGAGGAACAATAGAATTCTTCATGTGCCTTACACAGTGAAGGTGGTAATAGTTGCAAGTGTCTTTATTCATTCATATACTCATTTATCAGCTTTTCACTGGACATATAATATGTGCCTGGCATTACGCCAGGTGTTGTGAATACAGTGGTGAGCAAAAATAGGTATGTACGGGGCCTGTTTTTTTTTTTTTTTTCCTTTTTCTTTTTCTTCTTTTCCATAAGGCTAACCTAGCTGAATGGTCCTGTTCTTAATGGCGGTGGACATTCTCCTTGAATTACTCAGTTAAGGATGTTCAAATAATCACACTCAAATTTACAAGTGTGATGAGTGCTGACAAAGCACAGGTCCATAATGCTGTAAGAACTTACTGTACTTTTGGAAAATTGGGACATTTCCTTGAAAAATTGATGCCTAAAATGAGAACCCTGAGGTATCAGGTTAAACCAGACAAAGAGGGGGAAAGAGGATTTTCTACATCACAAATGAAGCAAATTCATGCCTGAAGAAAGAAGGACAGACAGACAGATGAACTGTGGTGAGAACAAACTGAAAGACAAGATCCAGAAGGAACACTGAGAATTAGGGAGACAAGATGTAAAATGAGGCTGAAAGAATAGCAGGCCATGTTACTTTTCTATACTAGGAGTAATAACAACTTGACTTGTTAAAAATTGATAGTGGGAGTAGTTTTGGGGGAGGTGGGAAGGAAATGAACAGGATTCAATCACATTTTGTAAAGGTAGCTCTGGCTAATTGTGGAGAATGGATATATTGAAGGATAGCTCAGAGAATGGGTAAAAAAAGTCTTCTCTAGTTTTATTTCAGGTAAGCAAAGAGTGTAATTTGGTCGAGGGTAGTGAGATAGAGAGGAAAAAGTGCATGGATTTCAGAGATTTACTCCTGAGGTAGAATGACAGGACTAGGTGATGGATGGATTTGGCAGAGAAGGGGTAGAAATATCTAATAAGATATGTGTGGCTAATAATTAGATCTTAGAGCCTTAGAAAATGTGTACTTAACAGCTTTGCTGTTTTTGAATGTGGCTACTCGTGATTAAAGCAATTTGTTTCACTATGTGCACATCACATTATAAGTAGGATTGGGGAAATGAGAGGTATCTCTCAGACAGGCATGTAGAGAGCTATGCTATAGCTTCTCTGACATCACTTCTTGAATTTCCCTCTAAAGAGCAGTGATGGGACACAATCTATTATGTAGACTGATGCACCACATAAATACTGTTTTTGTTTGTTTGTTTGTTTTTCAATTTAAATTTAGCACTAGTAAGAGCTGTCGGAATCATTTGGCCCACATCTATTCTTTATGCCAAAGAAACTGATCCATAGAGAAATGGAAAACTTTTCTAATGTTGCATGGTTAGGAAGTTAGAAATGTGATAGCGAAGATAGAGTAAAATGCCAGAAGCTGTATTGAATTTAACCTTCTATATGGGGTAAAAAGATATGTGTTAAGCAAATTAATAAAGTAAAAGATGTTGCCAGTAATATTTAGAGCACAAATAATTGTGAAGGGATCATTATACTATTTCCCAGAAATTACAGAACATTCAAATTTATAGCACAAGATTTTGCTTTATTAAAATGAAGATTTGGCCAGGCACAATGGCTCGTGCCTGTAATCCTAGCACTTTGTGAGGCTGAGGTGGGTGAATCACCTGAGGTCTGGAGTTCAAGACCAGCCTGGCCAACATGGTGAAACCCTGTCTCTACTAAGAATACAAAAATTAGCTGGGCATGGTGGCAGGCGCCTGTAACCCCAGCTACTTGGGAGGCTGAAGCAGGAGAATCACTTGAATCCGGGGGATGGAGTTTTCAGTGAGCCAAGATCGTGCCATTGCATTCCAGTCTGAGCAAAAGAGTGAGAGTTTGTCTCATTAATAATAATAATAATGAAGAATTAAGCATTGCTCTAAGTATACATGGAAAACCAAATTAAGCATCTATTTAGAAAGTTTTATTCTTAAATTTTAGGTTTAAATACTAGTTTTATATGTTCTATATACATGTAATTAAATTTTTGTGGGAATGAAAGCTTTATTGTATTAGATCCTAGTAATAAGTAGGAAGTGCACATGTTAATTTTTTTCCTGAAACATAAATTAGTGGCTTTGGGCAAAGAGTTTGAGTAAAGTTAACTACATTCCAAGTAAGGTGAAGCACAAATTGTCATTTTCTTAAATAGTTGCAGCTTTGATTTCTCTTCATTTTTCATGATTTAAAAGTATTTCCGTGTATATATGTGTGTGTGTGTGTGTGTGTGTGTGTGTCTATATATATATATATATCTCACTACTTTAAATACATAGCAGTTTTGGAATAATATGTATTTGTGTTGTGTTACTGAATATCACCTCTAAAATTTTCTCAAATATGAATCCACACATAGTCTCATGGCTAGAACTAAAAATATTGTGACGTCACGTGGATGATGGCTTTGGCTCCTTTTTCCAAATTTTGTAAGTAAATTTTTCCAAAAATGTATTTTGGTATATTTATATAAAGGATGAACTAAGGTCTCATCTCTTAGATATGATGAAAGTAGTGTAGTGTATTGGCTAAGTTTTAAAATCATAGCATTTTTCTTTCTCAGAAAAAAAAATATCTTTGACATTTCAACTTTGGTTTTATTGTGAATTACGTTTATTTAAATTGGACTTGATTTTCCTAATGAGTTGTTTTTTCTTTTCTTCTCTACCCTTATTCCTAACCTACTTTCCTTTAGAAGCTAAAGCTTGTGGCTTATGTTCATTTGCATTATCAAAATAATAGTCTTAGTTTGAAAAATAAATAGTACCCTAGCATTATATTTTTGAGAGCATGTATTATTTTCTTATTGCAGAAGTCATGTATATACACAGTTGGTCCTTTGTATCCGTGGGTTCTGTATTTGTAGATTCAACCAACCACAGATCAAATATTTAGAATAAAAAAAGGATGGTTGGGTCTCCATTGAGCATATATAGACATTTTTTCATGTCATTATTTCTTTAACAATACAAGAGGATGTGTGTAGGTTATATGAAATTACTATACCATTAAATAGAAGGAACTTGAGCATCCATGGATTTTAGTATCCTCGGGGGTCTTGGAACCAATCACCGTGCACACTGAGGGGTAGCATACAAACATAAGAGTCGAACAGAGTCTCACTATCTCAGTAATAATTAACTTTGCGAATGACCCCAAAAGCACCTTCTCTTTGCAGTTTTTGTCCTACCAAACAAGGATCCAGTTAAGTTTTCTGCATTACATTTGATTGTTTCCTGTATCATATTTGATTATTTGTCTCTTTTAAGTTAGAACTTAATACTAGTTCATTGATGTCTATTTTTACTGACTTTGTGTTTTATATTCATAGATAATCCACTGATCAAATTGTAATTATTTCTTGTTCACTTTGGAAGGATATTTATCAAACAGCTAAAATTTTTCTTTTAACAGTGTTCTTGGTATTGTAATACTTTATTATGCATAGTGGGAAACAAGATTTTAAGTAACTGAAATGAGTAGAGAGTAAGCAATGATATATAGTTTCATAAATTGTAAGCAATTTTAAGTTATTTTACTGAGCATGTTGTTTTTACATATGCCAGATAAATTATTCATATGTTTTATTTTTAACTACATGAACCAGAGAAGGAACTACAGGTATAGAAAAAGATTTTTTGCTGAAACTCTGGCAATAATGTTAACTAACATACATCTAGTTTTAAGCCTTAGATACTCTTCCAGAGTGAGTGCTGTTGGCTAAATGTTTCAAGATTTCATACAATTTATTGTACTTTTTAAATAAAGATTCTAGTATTTATCATTATTTAATCTATCACTACTTTAAAAGTTCACTAAAATTTACATTTTTCTTTTCACTGTATTATGAGAAAGAATGACAGAATACTCTGCTTCTTTGGGTAACTTGACACAGTACTGCCTGCAGTATTTCAAAGTTGCCATGAGTTTCTCTGTGGAAGTAACCATTCCAAGCTTTTTTACATGATGTGTTTCTCTTAAAATTACTTACCTAATGCCAATAAATAGTTTTGTTTTTAAGTAATTTTATAAAAAGCAGATATATACATCCATTTAAAAATCTGCAGAAAAGTCAAAGTGGCATTAATCTTGTATCATCAAGCTTTAGGGCTTTCAAGTTTAGTAGTCTTCATCTTAGTGATGTGATGTTTTTTATTTGTATCTTTTCACATAGAGAAAGAAGAGCAAGACAGTGACAAACTTGAAATAAAGATTAAGATAGAGTGATTTCTCAGTGAGAACCTTTTTTACTTCTGGAAGAAGTCCTGACCACTGAGTGTCAGGGATTATAAATCAGATAGTTGTCTGGGGGTGGGAGGAACTTGGAACACATTGGGAAGCAGTCAGGAAGATACCATCCATGGGCAGTGGAAGTGGGTGCATTTTGAGTTGGTTAGTGGAATCCCAATTATTAAGACAATTTCTTTGGTCAGATTGACTAGGTCAGGAACAAATATTGGAATACCGCAGTTTGAGTATCTCAGTGTAACATTCCAGTCAAATAACCTGACATAGACAAAGCTTTTCAGTTTCTCTTAAATATGAGCAGACCACCAGACATTTGACGAATGCTTGATTAAAAAATGGAAATCAGAACAAAGGGGGAAAAGAGACTCAGAAGAAATTGAGACAGTGTAGGGATCAAAGGAAAACTTCCAAAAACCATAGGAGAAGTTATTACACTCATAACACTGCCAAGGCTATGAGAAAAGAGTATTTGGAGGACAAAAGAGGAAGTGAAAACCTGAAAGAACTGAAAGAAAAAAACTGGGGAAATTTCTCTCCCAGATTATTGCAACAACCTTCTAACTGATGACCACGCTTTTACGCTTGCAGAGCTGTAGTGTCATCTCAGTTAAGCAGCAAAAATGTTCCTGTTAAATGTGAGTCGTGTTAAGTTGCTCTTATGCCCAAAACCCTGCATTGGCTCCCCTTCCACTAAGAGTAAAAGCCCAAGTCCTTGGAATAGTCTCCATGTCCCTTCCCTCTTTCATCTCATTTTTGACTGCTATTCCCTCCTGTCTTCCTTGGTCACACTTGCCTCCTTTCCTTTGCCTCAAAAACTAGGCCTGCCTGCCTTCAAAAGACTGTAGCACACACAGAAAAGATCCTTCCTTCAGGTTCTTACTCACAACTCACCTCCTCAGTGAGGCCTCCTTGCCACCCTTTCTCGCATTTCAGTCCCTTTCCCTGTGCCCTTTTGGCTAACACGTCCTCTCTTGTCTGTTGTCTTTCTCTCTCTCATATAGATAGATGTGATAGATATTTAAATATAGATTTTGTAATGGATGTCAAATGTATATAACATAAAATTAGCCATTTAAAACTGAATGATTTAGTATATTCACAGTGTTGTGCATACACCATTCATATCTAGCTCCATAACATTTTTGGCACCCAAGGCATCAGTATTTCATTCTTTATGGCTGAATTATATTCCATTGTATGTATATGACACAGTTTGTTTATCTGTTCATCAATTGGAGGACATTTGGGTCATTTCCACCTTTTGGCTTTTGTGAACAGAGCTGCTGTGAACATTTGTGTGCAAGAGATGAGTATCTATTTTTAATTCTTTTAGGTATATACCTAGAAGTGGAATGACTGGGTCATATGGTAATTCTGTGTTTAACTTCTTTTAAGAAACCATCAAACTGTTTTCCACAGCAGCTGAACCATTTTACATTCATTCTTACCAGCCGTATACAAGGGTTCCAGTTTTTCCACATCTTTGCCAATACTTAATTTTTTAAATTATTATAACCATCCTAGTGGGTGTTAAGTGGTGATTGTAATTTTGATTTATATTTCCCTGATGACTAATCAGCATCTTTTTATATGCTTGTTGTCCACTTGTATGTTTTCTTTGGATAATTGTCTGTTCAGATCCTTTGCCTGTTTTTTAATGGGTTGTTTGTCTTTTTGTTATTGAATTATAAGAGTTTTTAATATATTCTGGGTACCAGATTCATACTAAGTATTTACTTGTTTTCCATATCATCTCTCTCAGTAGTAAGCTCTGTGAAGGCAGGATTTTTTGTGTTGTCACCTACTGTTTGCCACTTCATAGAGCAGTGCCAGGAATAGTGTAGGTGCTCAGTGGCTTTTGGTTGACCAAATACATTGTTGAACACACTGAAGATCAATCTTAAAAAATCTGTGAGATAACCATGTTGTTACTTGATAAGTTGGGGTCAGGAGGTGGGCTTAAGATCGCTAAATAGTCTTTGATCATCAGAATTCAATAGATCTCTGTCTCATATGGAAGGCAAACAGAGAAACTAGCTTTTACTATCCTACCTGACCAATTCAAACCACCCATATTATTGAATAGAAACAGCTGTCATGAGTATTTACAAGTAAGCTTTGTCATACCTATATGGCGTAACATTTTAAAAATTTACTTTCATGATTTGAGGATGGTTAAGAAAATTGTTTCTATTCAGTAAGATACCCTCTTAACTATCTGTTTCTATTTTTTAAATGAACAATTTACTTTTAGGACTCAAAGTACTTAAGTATAATTTTTTTAAGAGAGCACTAGTATAGGTCCATGATTTTAATTTTCAGTTCCAAAGTATTAATATACCTACCACTTTATATTTGATATATCCAGTGACCCAGAATTTACCTTTTTAGTTGTATTGGAGCCCTCTTCTTGATCTATAATCATTTAACATGTTTTGTAGAATTAAGAGAGATTTTTCACAAGTCAGTTTTACTTGAAAATCAACATTAAAAATAAATTTATTTTATGAACAGGTTATAAAAATGTTCAGGATTGATCATTTATAACATTTATTTCATGAAGAAATATTTTTTCTTAAGTTTTTAAATTGAAACTGTCTTCCATGTTTTATAAATCAGCTTTTCTGTCTGATATAAACAAAGTCATCTTGCTAACCCTCTATCTCCATCAAATAACAAAACAGTTATTGTACTGCTTGACATAATATCCTAAGGAGTCTGGTTGTGAGAAACACATCCAAGCTGCCCCGTGTAAATGAGTTTTATAGTTAGTACTGAGGGAGAATATCACAGAATCTAACTTCAGGAACCTTATAGGAACTGCAGAGTCATCAAGCAGCAGGGTTCCCACAGAACTTCTAATAAGAGGATACGGGTGAGGTGAAATGCAGTACATAAATGGACCTCTTCAAAGAGGGAAACTTAATTCCTACTAAGTATGATGGAGAACTTTCCAAGCAGGTCATCTGAGCTATGGCAGAAAAAGATCTGTATATGGAGACAGAATGTGCCCTGTGGGGATGGGTCTTCAGAAATTGTATCACGGCACTTTCGATGAGGTTATTTGAAAACATGCGAACCTACTGCACAGGTAAAAAGAAATGTATTTTGAAAAGCAGATGCTTAAGGAATGCAGAACTTATGTTTAAACTTAAGTTTTTGAATGGTCTTCCCTTAATTTCAAAAGAAAAAACTAGCTCTTATTAGATGAAGGCTGTGTATCATTTGTTTTATAATATGTTAAATATTTTAGGAGTCAGGTCTTTCATAGTAATAATTATTTAAATGTTCAAATATTAGGACATTTGTCCTCTTTTTTTCTCCTTAACCATCATTTTCCCCATTGATTCTTCATCTTTTGTTTTTATATTTGGGTTTAAAGAATAATTTATTTGGATCACTTTCTTAATTTCCCTTGAAAAGGGAACTAATTACAAAATTAATTTTCAATGCAAATTCAAAATGGGCACTTGTAATTTGAAAATATACTTTATTACTAGAATTTAGAATGTATAAAATGCAAGACAGAATATCTTTTGTTTTTATTGTGCATTTGAATCTCAATGAGGAGTGACAGCTGTTGATCCAATATAAAAATAGTTGGACCCTACCTATAGCATCTAGTTTCATCTTCAGAAGATCTGTGGCTCATTTGCTTGGTACTCCATTTAAACTCTCCTTTGAAGTTGGGGAGATGAGTTTTACATCCCTTTTTTATTCTCTTTTATGGTTATGAAGGGACTGTGTGTGTGCAGAACCTGACCTTTGACCTTTCCCTTTGATAAAGCAGTTTTTCTGTCAGGTATGAACACATGAAAACCCATGACAGAACTGTTTATATAAGGAAACTGAATTTAATGCTGAGGAGGAAAAAATTATTTAACTGTTGCTTTGTGAGCTGACAGTGTTCTTCCAGTAGGATCTGTTACTAGGTGTGTAGGGAGAATTATTTATACAGCACAAGCTGCTTTTATTACTCCTTGGTATAACAGGAAGAACAATGGAGTTAACTGTTAGAGCTTTTTTCTTTTAGGTGTTTAAAAATTGTACAGTTCTACTTTAATGATTCTCTCCATGTAATAAAACAGTGTTAAGGAAAAGTAGTAAAGTAATGCTTCATAGGCTTTACTGTTACAAGAAAATTTACAGTTGTCATTTTGTGTTTTCATGCAGTTTAGTTACCCTGGCCATTTATCTCAAGTAAATTCTAGAGTTTGTGCATATATGGAGATTTCATGCCTTATCTAATGCAGAAAGGAAATAGTGAAAGTGTGAATGTATTTGTTTTTGTAGTTTAAATCATAACTTATGAAATAGTGAAAATACTAATATATTTGTTTTTGTGCTTTAAATATCTTATGTGACTTTTAACACCTTTCTTCTAAAAGAAGAATAGTAACCTGAAGGATACTGAAGTTAATCTCTCTTATCTGAACTACTTGGAAGGTTTGGGTAGGCATCTGGACATCCTAACCATTCTCAGTGATTTCAATTATTACAAATATGCAAATTTTAAATCACAATTTCCTACCTGCTTAGCACACTTTAGGGCTGTCCCCTATCAGCAATCTAGGATTATGTCAATGACTTGTACCACCATAACACTAAAGCTTTTAATCATTTTGACCAGAAATCTTTCAAAATATAAATGTTCTAGCCTCCTTAGGCCAAGTGTACATCAATTACCCTTATGTACTCCTTGCCTATGCAGCTGTGTTTGGATATCTGGTTTTTGTGGTTTCCCTGAATTTTCTTTTTCTTTCAGTTATCACTTCTCAGTCATCGGTGATGTCAACCTGCTTCCTGGAAGAATTCTCTCTCTTCCTTTGAATTTCTTTTTCTCCTATGATAGTATCCAAATAATTGTCTAAAGATAAAATATTGATGGAAGGTCCTAGAAGTATTCTGTTAGAAATAAAGCCTGGGAGTTTTAATTAAGAGGCAGTATCGTTAAGCCCACACCCCTAGCTGTCTGTTCAGAATTGATAGAAAAAAAATTATAGCGAGTTGATAGCAGATGACAAAAAAAGGTCTTGTACAGTTAATATATGACTGTCACCAAGTCTTACTAAGTTTAATTTGTTAATATATGACATCACTAAGTCTTACTTAATTTAATTGGGGGGTGCGGTTTGTGTGCATATGCACATGCTTTGCTTATGTTATCCTCTGCCCAGAATGTGCTTATCAAAATCTTGCTCAGCAAGATTGCTGCCATTCCTATTGTGTCTGCTGATTCTCCTACTCTCTTCTTGCTCCTATTCTTTCTTCCAACGTCCTACCTTCTTGTGGCACTGATTTCCCACACTACCTACTATCACACACATTTAGCATTGTGCTAAGTACTGTTGAATTGTAATAATAGTAATAATTTATTGTGAACATTTACTGAATGTTGTCTGTGTGTTAGGCAATATGCTCATTAATCATCTCAGGAGCGTTCCTCATTTAATCCTCAAAGCACCCCTGAGTTGCGTGCTGTTTTCATCTATGTGTTACAGTTTGGGGCCAATGAGAAAAATGACATCTCCAAAGTTAGATATTAATGAGTACTGAGGCAGGAGTCAAACTCAAGTCTTCCGACTTCTGAGCTGTCCATTTAACTGCTTCCCTTCCTTAAGAAAACAACTCTTTATGCTAGAGTGGAGTAGAGCCTGCAAGAGGGAAGAAGTAGGTGTAGAAGAGATTGTACTTGAATGAAAGGATGTGGTAACTTTGAGACCGATATGAAATGAAGGCTGTGTAGATGTAGTATTGTATGGGAAAGTTAATACTTATTTGGGGAATACTAATTGGTTGATTATGTCTAAACCATACTAGTTTTGCTAGGATATTAAGATGAAAGCAAAGGCTGATGATAGGACCAGCTTGAATAATCAAGAGTTTTTTCCAAATCATCTTACTATATGAAAGTATATCTTGATGTGGAAAGCTAAACATGAATACCCATGGCATGGATTTAAAACAAATTCATGGAAGTAGAGTGGCCTTCTCAGTCAACAATCAAAGCTTCTCTGTACAGCTATGATAAAATTTTAGATTACAAATGTGAGTACGGTGACTAATTTTTAATCAGTCAGACCTTGTTTAAAAGTGTAGAAAAGGAGGTACAATGGTTTGGGGGCCCTCACCTTTTGTTCATACTAATCCATGCCTACCAAGATTAAATTATTGGTATTGAGTAGACTGCAGTTTGAGTCATGTTCTTAGGTGTTCATTTTCATAGGAAACATACGAAGTCTGAATATGTGGAGATTCCTCCATGTGCAGTTTACGTCGTTAAAGTCAGAGTTACTGGGTAGCATGAGGGAAGAGACAAGAAGAAAATGTAGGCTGCTATGAATAGGAAGATCAAATAGAGTACATGTGGCACAAGCAACATACAACCCCAGCCAGAATATTAGGTTTTAATTCCTTTTGCTAGCTCGCTGCAATAACCAACAACCCTGACATTTCATTCCTGTACACAGTGGTATTCAAGAAGGTGGCCGTGAGAACAGCCCATCCTACGGGTAGGAGTATTTGACTACTGACATGGTTTAGATTTGCCTGCATGTGGTGGTGATATCAAGGAATTTGAGAATGTTTTAACATCTTTAAAAACAGTGTACCCTCTGTTTGCCTGTGCTGGAGCACACCACTGCCACCATACCCCTCTCCCCAACACAGAGTCCAAAGCTTACTGCCCTCGTAACTTCCGTGTTGGCTGCAGGTGTGCTCCATGTGTCTCCTTTATTTTAAGATCCGGGATGAAGGAGTAGCCTCTGTCTGGAATGTGCAGTTTTTATAAAAGGGAAAATAACAAGACTCCTGGCAAAACCAGATAGTGGCACTTAAAGCTTCTGCTAGAAGCCAGCATAATGTCACTTCCAGTTGTATTTCTCTGGCTAAATCTGATGTCAGTAAGGCGAGGAAGTAGACCCCTTTCACAGAGAGGTACTTCGGGTCACTTAGCAATAGACAGTGAAAATCCTCTTAGAAGGAGGAAGCAGCAGCTAATTGGGAAGAATAATATTATCTACCACCATCGATTTCCTTGTATTTAGGTGACTGAACAGTTTAAATTAATTCCAGTGATATAAACAGTCCTACTTTTGAAATAAAGAGGAACTGTATTTTTTCAAGTACCTCTATGTATGTTATCAGCATAAGTATTCACTGTGGGCCAGAAACCTTTTAAAATGTTGTAACATTAGCTATCCTTCTAAACATCTATTGAAGTATAAGCCTTGTTTACAGTGGGTTGGCTACAGATTAGTAGTTGATTACTGAAAAGATCTTTAAAGTTTATTCATTAAACCATAAGTCATTATCAAGAGCAGTCTGCTGTTATGAGTAATCAAAGAACCTCCAAGAACATCACCTAACTTCAAGAAAGCTTGACGAATTTGTTACAGTGAGTTAGTCAATTATGATAATTTGGAGAGTCAGCAGCTCACTCATTAATGATTTTAATAATTGTGGTACAAGAATAGATCACATCTGTTGGAAACTTCATCTCCCATTGCCTTATTTCCACTTGTGCATTTAGTTTGTGTTTCTGGAGGAAGAACCTCAGAGGGCTCTCTGCTGTGTTTCTTACCCTGACTTCTCTGCCGATAGTACACAGATTGGTGCCTCACAGCAGTGGGCCGCTGTGGACGTGACCTGGGGCTTACACATGATCTGGAAAATAATGGAAGAGTAAGAAAAAGGACCACTGTCCTTCCTGCTTTCAGATATTGGGATTAACTGAATTCTGTTAATCCTGCTAGCACTGATGACGTTCTATGTTTTGAGATACTTGACTTAAAATCTATTTCCCAAATCATTTGTTAATAAATATAGATAGTAAGCAAAGACTAAATGTGAAACATTATAAAGTAAAATTTTACTTAAAGCTTAAAGGTAAATTGTATACCATTTACCTTTTATCTATTTATTGGAGGGACTGTTAACACTATAAAATGTTGTCTGCAAGCTAAACTGTCATTTATATATGTGCAGTTATTCTTGAAGTTTGGTCATGACACTCTTGGAGGTTCTTTGATTAATCATGACAGCAGATTGCTCTTGATAGTGAAGAAAGGTTTAATGAATAAACTTTAAAGACTTTTTCAGTAATGGACTACTTATTCTTAGCCAACCCACTGCACACAGGCTTTATATTTCAGTAGGTGTTTAGAAGGATGGCTAATGTTACAACATTTTAAAAGGTGTATAGTGAACAGTGAATAGTTATACTGATAATACAGACAGAGCTATGTGAAAAGAGGTATCTGTTTCCTGATTGTAGGCTATTAGATAGTCCCATTAACAGCTTGGTCCACCAACCTCTATCCTCCACCCGCTGCCAACCACCTGCAATTAAGCTGAGTGAGGCTAGATAATTTTAAAAGCTATATTGTGTAGCAGTCCCTATTGACCAGTAAATTGGTTGAATATAAATCCCTCTGATAAAAGCATGTGATTATATCAGATGAATGTAAAGGACTGCTTTTACTATAGAAATTTTGATGGCAAATCAGAGCTTAAGTTGCTAACTAACTAAAACAGTATGTAATAGTTGAGTCTGATGTTTAGGATCTCTTTCTACTGAGGGTACCTAAAAGAGTTTCACATGCAGTACATGTGGAAATTTTCTCCTAAGTATTACAACTAGGGATGAAAAGAAAATGCAAGTGTCTGCTGACCTTGGAATCTCTTTAATTATAATTCGTGGTTTTTTGGTGTGTGTGAGGAGTGTAGGATTAGTGTATATTTCTTAGAACTTCATCTTAAAAAATAATTTTCTTAGGATAATTTTAGTAGTATTCATGGATGTTTTTCTTCTGTTAGACTGCGACCTTAAGAGCACAGACTGGGTCTTTCTCGATCATCTAATAAGCCTGCCAAATGTTTAAGAAATTACGGTTTTGTGGACAGATAAAGAAAATATACTGCATATGGAACCTAAAAGCTGTTGCTATATTAAGTTTTGGAAATGGAAAATCTGAGGGGTAGAATCCTTCTCTTCACATTTATATAGTTATTACATTCTTTGTAACGAAACCATTTTATGTACAATAAGAAAAATATGGCAGTTATAATACCTCTCACTGAAATGTTTTGTCTTGATTATAAAACACTCTCGATTGAATGGAATTTTATACTTGCTGTTCAAACTTGCTATGTAAATATGAAGTATATTGAATATTAAGTTTGCTACATGGATTATTCTATAGATCTTTATATTAGGAACCCTGTTCACAAGTGTTTAATTAAATTGGTAAAAATTAGTGCTGGAATTTATAATTTTAATTCAAATGATAAAGTTAAAAGAACTACAACATGAAACACTTCTTTAATGGAAATAGAAGGTGGTTTTGTAACTTTTTCTGATTACATCTCTAAACATTTAAACATTACATAAATTTAAACAAGGTTTATTTAACTAAAAGATCATTTTCTACAGTAATCCAAAAAGCATTGTAAACACTCAAAATAAGCAAGCCAGTAATCACTTTAGAAGACTATGTACTGGTTTAGATTTGTGGAAGAAAACTTCTGGAATGTTTCCATTTGAATTTACTATAATCTCTTGGGTTTTTTTCTCTTTTCATTTTCTTTTTTCATACTCTAGTGTAAACACATCTTTTTTAAGTGGTATGATTAAGAAGAGTTCATGCCTACGGAGTTTACCAAATCAGCTCTTACCGAAAGAGTAAAACATGATTTTTTTTTTTATTGTTCAAGACAGTTTGTTTTTATTAGTAATGACAGGTGGTATAGTTGGTGGTTTTGTTATCTGGAATCTAACCAATACCACTTGGTTGTATGCTGGGAGGGGAAAAAAAAAGTTTGTTTAGATAGCTAACAAATGGGTTTGTTATAATTTCCCCATATACAGGGTTTTGAGATACTTGTTTTACACTTAACTTCAACCAATAAGTTACCTTAATTCCTGATATGATTTGGCTCTTTGTCCCCACCCAGATCTCATCTCACAGAGGAGGGAGCTGATGGGAGGTGACTGGGTCATAGGGGCTGTTTCCCCCATGCTTTTCTTCTGATAGTGAGTTCTCAGTAGATCTGATTTTTGTATATGTCTGGTGCTTCCCCTGCACACTCGCTCTCCTGCTGCCTTGTGAAGAAGGTGCTTGCTTCGCCTTTGTCTTCCGCCATGATTGTAAGTAAGTTTCCTGAAGATCTGCACAGGCCTCCCCAGCTGTGCAGATCTGTGAGTCAGTTAAACCTTTTATTTATCAATTACCCAGTCTCAGGTAGTATCTTTCTAGCAGTGTGAAAAGCAACTAATGCAATTCTTTTTTGAAAATTTAACTGACCCTTGAACAACATGGGAGTTGGGGTGCCAACCCCCTGCATAGTAAAATATTCACATATAATTTTTGACTGCCTCAAAAATTTAACTACTAGTAGTCCGTTGTTGGCTAGAAACGTTACCATAACCAACAGAAGATTAACACATATTTGTAAATTATATATACTATATACATAGTGCTATATATATTATATACTATATTCTCACAATAAAGTAAGCTGGAGAAAACAGTATGTTAAAATCATAATGAATGTCAGTTTGTATTCTGGCCCTGCTTCTACATTGTCTTCCTCATCGTTCGGCACTGGTTCAATAGTATTCATCTCTATCAAGCTGTCTTCTGTTATTTCCTCTGATGTGGTATCTGTTAGCTCTTGAATTTCTCCAAGATCTATATCTTGAAACCTTGTACCCCTGTACCCCGATTCGCTGTGTAAATCCTGTGAAGTCATGCTTAACATCTGGACACAGTCGTCTCTTGCAGGAATATGTTTCAGGCTGGATGGATTAGTATTTTCCATAACAGTGATGACCTCTTCAGTGGTGTAATCCTACCAGACCTCCATGATCTCGCTGTTGGGGTTCTCTTCCATAGCAATAACCATCTTTTCTGCAGAGTACTATGTGTAATTAGCCTCAAAGGGTCCTCATGACTTCCTAATCTGGAGGCTGAATTAGTTATGTTGCATTTGAGGGCAATTAGACTACTTTGATGCCTTCGGTCGTGAGCTCATGGGGTTCTGGGTGGTCAGGGACATTGTCCAATATCAAAAGAACTTTAAAAGGCAGTCTCTTAATGGCAGGGTACTTCCTAACTTCAGGTACAGAGCATTGATAGAACCAATCCAGAGAAAGCATTCTCTTCCAGGCTTTCTTTCTTAAATAACCAAAAGATTAGCAGCTGGTATTATCTTTACCCTTCAAGGCTTGGGGTTAGCAGTTTTATAGATAAGGGCAGTCCTGATCATCACCCTGACCGCATTTGCATGAAACAATGGTCTTTTCCTTCCTGTCTTAAATCTAGTGCTTGCTTCTCTTCCTTACACATAAATGTCCTTTATGGCATTTTCCCCCTCAGAATAGAGCACCTTTGTCTGCATTAAAAACCTGTTCAGGTAGATATTCTTTCTTCTCAAAGATTTTCTTAATGGTATCTGGAAACTTACCTGCTGCCTCTTTATTAGCAGAAGCTGCTTCTCCTGTTACCTTGACATTTTTTAAGCCAAACCAGTTTCCAAAATCATCAAACTATCCTTTGCTGGCATTAAGTTCTCCACCTTTAGCTCCTTCACTTTCGTTTTGCTTTAACTTTTTGTGTTGCACTTTTTCTTGAATCATATGAGAGTCTATAGATATCCCTTTCCTATAGCAATCCTGCACTTTTATATACAAGTTGCATTTTTTGTACAAGAAGGTATTTTGCAAAAAGCAGAAGGTTTGCATAGCTGCAGTGATGGCTTCACAAATTTCCTTTTCTTTCTTTACAATGTTCTTTATACTTGATTCATTTATCTTCACATCGTGAGCAACCACAGTAGCAGACCTCAATTCATGGTGTATATCAAGCAATTCCACTTTTTCTTACATCCTGACTTTTGTTTCTTGGGAGCACTTCCTTCATCACTAGTGGCACTTCATATGGGTCTCTTGGTTTTATTCAAGATGTACAGTGTCTCACTAAACATGGTGAAAAGTACGTGAGAACTGTGAAAGATCACTTTTTCCTGTGATGTGGAACTCACTGGAGTGATGAGCTATACATGAGGAGATGATTAGCGCCACACTTGTGCTCTAAGCAGATACAACATGAGCTCACCACAGTACCATCAGGAGATGGTGAAATTATTCCAGTAGTACAGTATGTACTAAAGTTAATTTTATGCAGTTATGATCTGATACTGTGTCTTTACATTTGTTTACATCTCTTGACTTTGAATGGTGCCAGGTACAGTCTGTATGCCTATGTTTTTATACATTTTAATTTTTTATAATTTGTGGCATTTCATGGTAGTAAATAATAAAATAGACTAGTATCTACCTATACTTTATGCATGCGTGGCCTACTTAATTTTTGAAAATATTTCCAGGCTGCACAGTTTGTCGCAAATTTCCAAGAAAATTTTTCAATATATTTATTGCAAAAGAATTCATGTATAAGTCAACCCATGCATTTCAAAGCTGTGTTGTTCAAGGACAGCTGTACTCGCTTCTTAGTTCTTTGAAGGAATCTGCTTTCATCAGTTTTCAGTATTTTCCCTGGCAGGTTCTCCAGCCCTACCTCCACCTAACGCTAGTGTTCTATTTCTAATAGCTCATGAGAAGCCCACAGTTGGCAAACAAACAGTGAGTATTTGTAGTCTGCCAAGTACTAAGATAAACGTCCAAGTAGAACACATGGAGTTAACCATTACCTCCAAACTCTAAAAATTCAAAAATCAAATTCATTCTTCTGTCAAAGCTCATTTCCCTTCCTAAGTCCTCCTTTTCTGTCACAGTTCTCAGTCCTGTTCAGCTTTTTCAGTTTCCCTGTGTGCTATGAAGTCACATCTCCTTGCCTTTCATGATTCTGTTTCTTTTAGCGAGAATTCCGTGCTCTTTTCTATTTCTGAAAATAGCCAAAATATATTCTTTGTAAAACCTATGAAAGTGACTAAGATGTCTTTAGTCTCCCCCCGCCATATGTATATATCAAAAAGGTGGCATGTTTAAGAAATGTTGGGGCATTTGGAGGAAAAAATATGTAATATATTATCTAAATCACAGGTCAGCAAATGGCCTTCAGGCCAAATGAAGCCACCACCTGATTTGGTAAAGTCAGGTTTTATTGGAACACAGCCATGGTCATTCGTTTTGCTGCTAAAACCATGTGCCCTGCAAAACATAAAAATGGACTCTATGGCCCATTGCAGAAAAATGCTTGCCAAACCCTGCTCTAAATGAACATGTGTTAACTAGAGTATACCAGGACTTTTACCTAAGTTCCAACTTCTCTTTCTATAGCAGGCGGGCTTGTATAGCCTATTCATAAACAGAGGCAAGAAAGAGATATGCGGTATATTTTTCATTAAGGTTTACTTTAATTTCTTTCTATATTAACATACTATTTTTTTAAAAACACTTAGAGACGTGGCATCAGGTAGTTGGTTTTAAATTCTTTTTACACTCCTGAACTTTGCAGTCCTTAATGCCAGAGAATCTGATGTAAACCCTCTGTGGCTAAAAACTGGAATTTTACTTACTTCCCGCAACTGTATAAACAGCGATAATTACCCAGACTTCACTTTGTAGCAGTATCGGAGTAATGCTTCAGTTACATTTCTACTACCTTTCCCCCGAGAAGATTTCATTTAACCCCAAAAAGCTAACCTGGTACTCCCTTTTCTTCTATTTAGATCATAGTTTTAAAACTTAGAAATTCTAAGCGATATCTTAAAACTCATTTCAAAACTTTTCCTCAATCATTAGTTACCCAAAAAAAAAAAAAAAAAAAAAAGGTTGAGAATGGAACAGATGATAAGTATGACTGTATCCTGATTTTGTGATCCTGTAAGTCCCCCTCGACATAAAATCTGATATGTAACTGTGTACCTTCTTCTCAGCCAGAATTTCAGTTACGGTGTTCATCTACAAATGTCAACAGTCTTATGGAGAGAACTGAAAAAGAAAAATGTAGTGTTAGAAATAGTTAAGGGAGCTAAAGCTTTTACTAGAATAAAGGTAGGCATCTGCAACTAAGGTTTGGGAGTGATCAAGGGAACTAAGGAATCAAAACAACCCATGTGTCAGCAATTGGTCCCTAAATCTGAGAGCCAACACTGCAATCCTAGTGTTGGCATAAAAGTTAATTGTAGAGCTAAGGCTGTATTGGAAATGTATCAGAAAAAGGAAAGAGGGTTAATAAATATTGTTCAGCTTAAATAAAACTAACTCAAGAATCTGGCAACATCTTCTAAAATTACAAGTGCATTCTCTCTTTGACCCAGCCATCCCACTCTGGTGACCTGCCATGCAAATACAACTGCACATTTATGAAATTAGATGTTCAAGTTTGATTCAGCATTTTTTGTAACAGCAAAAGACTAGATAGAATTCAATGGTCCAGCAATAAAGGACTAGATCAGAAACTCCAAAAGGCATTGCAAGTTGAGGCAGAGGAAAACATGTCACTTGGGCACACACATTATCAGCAAAATAATGTTGGAAATTCACTGAAGGGTGAGCCTAAGAAGTTTCTAGCAAGGGATGGCAAATGAGAGACAACTTGTACATTACACAATTTTACAAATGTTAAAAAATATCAGATCTTTTTTAAGTCACTTTACCTTTTATTGTAATACATGGAACAAGTGTAAGGGCTTGGACAGGTTGCCTTGTTTTAATTCCCATTCCTGTTTTATAAATACGGTTATCAGAAACTGAGTCCTCATGGTTAATTAGAACTCCTTTGATTCTTAGTTTCTTAATCTGTGAACAGGGTAAAGGTGAGATATTAGAATAACAATTAAGAAGTACATTTCTTGCAAAAATTGTGTCCACAAGGGAACAGCATTTTAGATTTTAACACTTGTCCCTGTGAAAAGAATTCAATGTAGGAGGAAGGGATACTTGGAAACCTGTTCTCTGATGAGGTTTGTCTGAGTGAACACCATTATAGGCAAAGACAATTATAGGTAAAAAGCTAACCAGAGGTAAACAGGAGCCTACATTTTAGAGTTATGTGTGTCAAGCAGAATTTCATAGTGGCTTAGATATGTGGAGTAAATGTTTGTAAAGAATCAAAGATAACACTGAATTTTTGTGCTGAGAATTCTGACAAATGTTTTCTGTGATAAATTAGTCATGGTAGAGAATTTGTTTCATGGGGACAAGAAATTTCTGCCTCTAGGGTATTTCTTTGAGTTCAGAAAAATTAAAATTCTGGACAGGTAGAACTTGATGGAGCTTTGACTAGGTCACTAAATTAAAATTCTAAATGCATTGCTGATTGTATCATTATTTGCTATAATAAATCTCTGGATTTTTGAATATTTGAAAACTATTTCTTACCTGAACCAAATGTGAAAAAAAATTAGTTTTTTTGCATACTACATTTTTCTAGTAATTACATATATAATATTAGACTTTTTTTCCATGTGTATATTAGACTTTTTTTCCATGTGTTTTAAGTATTTATATAAAGCTTCACATGTAATGTTCACAACAATTTTCTGTGGTTGAAATTTTATTGCGTTTTTTTCAGATGTAAAATAAATGGCCTGGAGAGTTTATGACCTGTCTCGTTATACACCTATGATACAAATGTAACTCAGAGTCTTCTGACTGCAAATGTCATTATGTCTTCCTACCCTAGTATCCAGTTTCTTTTTAATGTCATGATATTGTAGCTGATTGACAACATGCTTTTTACCTTTTCAGGATATGGCTTTAGTTGCCCCTGAAACTCCTTCAGAACAAGCCAGAAGAGTTTTTCAAACCTATGACCCAGAAGGTAAAAGATTTTATTAACATCAGTTCTGTATTTTATGTCTTCATGTATTTAAAATATATTGACACCTGCCTGATTTTATTCAAAAGATATGTTGGATTATTTAATGAAATTTAAGTTGTGTTTCTTGAACATTTTAAAAGAAAAATAGTGAAAATGGAAACAAATGAAATAGCACACAAGTCCTTGTCAAGTTGGGTTTCTTGGAGTACTGAAGTTATAGTTACTATAGTCTTGACCTCTGGTTAATCTTGACCCCAAACAGGGAAAAAATGCCACCTTTTGAACAAACTCTTTGAAAAGCAAGTCATTTTCTTCTTTACTTACCCAAACAAATATTAAATAAACAGATCTTGCAGGATAAAGACACAGAGGAAGATCATCTGAATCACTTTGGAGCCTGTACTTAGCTATTCTGTGTAACAAAGTGTAGCTTTTAGAAGTTCCCATATATATCATTAAAATGTCCACTGAGTCACTGTCACTGGAGTTGTTTTGATCACTTTTGTGTCTGTGTGCTTAGGTAACAGTTAAGACTTTCTTATAGCTAACTCACTGACCTTTCAAGTATAACTTCGAAACTAATAGTCATACTTGTAAGTTCCCTTACAAAGTACCATGTAGAAATGGAAGTTGTTGGATCAGTGAAGTCCTCATGGACACCTGAGTGGATTCACTTATCTTTATGAATACACTTTCTTCTGTCTTAAAACTTTTTACACTTAGGGATCTGCTCTCTCCCTTTCTGAAAATTGAAGTCATGCAAATTCTAAGAATGTATCTTTTCTCTTACCACTTACTAGCAGAAAGCTTTAGTTACTTTTAGGTCTGTTTTCTTAGGTATCAGTCTTAGAACAACTGCACCTATTTCTTAGAGGCATTATAAATATTAAATGAATAAGGGGGAAAGCACCTTGCCCAGTGGCAACAAGCAGTTGTCCAAGGTAATAGTCATAATCTTATCCCAGTGTAACTACCATGGAACGTTCCAAAACCAAACATGGCTTTCGTGTAATCATTTTGTGTTTTGTTCTGATTTGTTTTACTAGTGAAGATTTTAGAACCACAGTTGAAACTGTGAGTGAATGAGTTTCTTGAGAAAAGAAACATATAAGGAAAGGATCAGAAAATCTTAGGAGATAATACCTATTAAAGAGTAAAGGCATGAAAAATATGCCTTCACAGCAGACTTAGAAGCCCTAAACTTTTAAAGGCTGATGTCGTAAGACTAGTTTAAAAAGTTTCATCAATAATGCAAAGATATTGAAGCTAAAATTTTTAAAGTACCAGACAGTTGTCATAAACAGTAGTTTCGTTTGCTTTTTGTAATTACTAACGAAGTGGCAGGCCTATACTGTTTTCTTTTACATAGTACCCAAGAAAAGTAGAATTTCTCATATTACCAATATCAAAACATAATTTATAATCAGTGGCAATTTTTAAGAATTGAGAGATGCATATGAAAATAAAGTTACTATGTTTCTACTAGACACAGAAAATTATTAAATGATTTTCATCTACAGGAGTTATGTGTGACAGCTTATCAGGACTGTAAACTGAATTATTAAAGCAAGCAGAATTTATTCAGATAGCTTGGAAAATATGTCTCTGTATATGACTTAGGAAGAAGATAAAGTCCACTTTTCATCCAAAGATCACTGTTCATGATTTAGCTATGTATAGTCAACTCTAGGAAGTAGAAGGATTAAAAGTATGTTAATAGTTCCATTTTAGTCTTTTCAGTCACTTACAAACTAATCTGCTAATTTTCTTTCCCCAAATGGTATGCTTTTGTTTAGAGATGTAAGCAAATCACACCTTCTCAGAACACTTGGTATACAAAAAGTTCTGACAAGCATTTGGATAGATACAGTTTTTATTTAGCAGAGGCAGGTATGGGGACAGTTATCATTTGTCACCCTCCTCAAACTGCTCGTAAAATAACTGACCTACAAGGACACTGAACATACCCAGGAGTATTTTTATATCTTTATCTCACTCTTAGCTCCTACCCCTGGTTGCTGAACCCAGGTATCTGAGAGGTAGATGGATTTGCAGTCGTGCTGTTAACACTGTGCTGTGGGTCTCTTCTGAATTAAATAGGCGTGTACAGGCTAATCTCCATTTATAGCACTGCCTCTGTAAGACCACATCTTCCGTAGTCTAAGCAAGTGATTTAGAACCAATCATTTGGAACACAAACCTGGTTTGTATGTGGGGATCTGTCTAAAAATAATGAGTGGCATTTGCGTGGAATGTTACAAAGTATTTTACTTTCATGGCCTCATTAAAACCTTGCCACAAACCTAGGAGATAGGCAGGGATCATCATCATTATTTTTGTTTTTTAGAGAACAGCCTTATGATGGTTTGAGTCACTTCACCAGAGCCACATACCTAAATTTGAGAACCAAGACTAGATTTTAAATATTTCAGCAATCTTTCCCTTTCTCACTACTACCAGTATCTCCCTGAAAGGCTAAAGTCAGAAAGAGGTACTTTTTAACCTTACTAAATTTAAGTTTACTTTGAGTTTCTATTCTTAATGTAATGGAATAAGGATTTGATATTCTCATTTCTAGTTGAGCATTTTCTGCCCATTTCCAAATCTTAAGGATCTTAGGAGCCCAATATTTATTTTGATATCAAGCATACTTATAAAAAAGGTCAAAAATATAGTTTTAGAACTGTTAATTTCTCATTTGGAATACTAGAAAAATTGTACTTCGTGCAGGACCTTGATGTATCACTTCTAGTTAATTGGCTCAGTTTAATGACTAATCTCAAATTCAGAAAGACTTAGCGTATGTGCACAGCTTAAAGAGAATCGGGAAACAGGCCTATTCAAAGTGTTCCACATGAGCTTCAGAGAAAGTCCACAGTGTTTTTGTGTATGTTTTTTGTGGAAGAAAGTGTTTGGATATGTGCTTTATATTCAGGTACATGTTTTATTAGAAATTTTTGTTAAATGATCATATTTTAAAAAAGGGATAAAGATATATTAATATGATAAAAACTACTGGACAACAAGAATTCTCCAGTGCCTCTGGATACCAGAAAAATAGCTCCATCTCTGTTACTCCTTACTAGCTGTGTGATGTTGGACAAGTTCCTACCTCAGTTTTTCATTTGTAAAATGAACTTAATAGTAGCTACTTTACATTATTAGTCAGTTCTCAGTACGTTAACCATGGTGTTGTTTTTAAACAATGTGTGGCACAGGGCTTATTCCGTAATCTCCAAAGATATTAGGGTCTATATAGGTAGTATTTATTTGAAATGCTAATCACAGGTTTTCACATGACACATAATGGGTTTATTTTCTTCTTTCTCCTTTATCCCCACCCCCTGTACAATTACACGTCAAGAAGCAACACCATTTTGGCGCAAGGGATACATATTTGATTTTAAAAGATCCCTTTAAATATGATGCTGTTTAAGTTGCTAAAATATGTTGAGAGCCATCTTTTGTCTGATTTCAGTGTGCTGCATTTTTTTAATCTTTAAGAATTGGACTGTTGTAGACTGAGCTTAATATACAGCACTTCCTAGACTTCCTCTAGAATTGCCTTGTCTTCTGTTCCTTTTAAATAAATGCTCATCCCTGTGCCCTCCCTGCATTCCTGTCACTGTCATCACTGTTTGCCAGGTAGCCCCAGCTAGCAGTTTTCTGTATACTGCCACCATGTCTTCTGAGTTTTCCATCACATAATAAAAGTGAATTTGCTGTACAAGCTATCAATGAGCTACTTATTTCTGAGCTTGTAGGTGTAATTTGCAAAGCTGGTTTTAATTGAACTGTGGTGCCTGGATGGTTGGAGCACTTTGCTTAAAGTTAGGTTGAACTTGGATAATTAAAGGTAACAAATATTATCGAGCAGCTATGAGTCAAGCACTGTGCTAGGCCCTGGGGATCTAGACTCCCTGCCCTCCAGGAACTCATGACTCACTGGAGAGCAAGGTGGGCCAACCAGAAGTAATGCCAAAGAGGCCTGGAAAAGCTCAGCTCTGGTGCCTGTCTGGCTTTGCCTCAGGGAAAAGGTCACTTGCGTTTTTCAATAAGAGTATTTAAATTTTAGATCTATATTATTAAGGCTTTGTTGGTATATTGCTACACAAATATAATACAATATTTAAAATAAAATCATTAATATTTGACTAAAGTGACATTAAATTCTGCTTAATTTTTAAATTCCCCACAGTAAATGGAAAATGTCACAGGCTCCACAGTCTCCTTAGAAGCTCTTGCAAAAATCTGAGAAATCTTTTTCCAGCCTCTCTGTTAATTTTGAGTTTCTGATATTTGCCTTTTCCTACATTGTTTACTTTAGCTGTTAAAACTGAGACCTGCTGAGCTCTCCTGTTTGTTTCTTAATCTTTGAGAACAGAAATCATGATTGTTAAATATTTCCTTTGAAAGCCCAACTCAGGTTTCCTTGGTTATGAAACAGTTATCTTATCCAGGAAATTACATGCCTGACTCACTTTCACTCTCCTTCATCAGCACTCTTTTGCATCGAGTGATTCCTCCCCACAACCTATAAGGATTTGACACTTTCAGCAATCTGGATTTTTAGCTGGTAAAAATCTTTGAAAATTTTAAACCAACAGCTTTTCTCCTCCTTTCAGTCACAGTCTGACAGCATTACAGTATGTACATGCTAGCCCTGTCCCATCCTAGCTGTTCTGCCCCTTTTGCTTGCCCCACCTCATAGTCCCCATATCTGTATTTATGTAGTTACTTTACCAATTCATACAAGTTCTGTTTTTTCTTTTAGTTCTTCATAGATCTGCTTGACTAATCAACAAATGGTATTCTTTCAGATTTCCTTTGATGTTGACTTTCAGGTCATCTTTTCATCTTTGTGCCTCTGTTTCCCTGTTCTCTAGAGAGTCAGTTGATTAAATGCCAGATGACTTAGGTTTCATCTGTTTTTATACTTAACGATTCTGGTATGTTTCTAAAGAAGGATTTTGTAGGTATGATTAGCATGTCAAAGTAAGTATTCTACAAAGGAAAATAATTTTGAAATCTCTTCTAATCTTGGGTATGTCAAAAATCTTTCAATTTTGAGAAAATTATATAACACCTTCAGTTTTAAAATACTAAATGTACAAAATGTAGAGTCACTGACCGGGTGCAGTTATGGTTACACTTCAGAATATCTGTGTTTATGAATTGTAAATCTCAGAGCTACCTTAAACATGTTTAAGCTTGAGGTTAATCATACCTGAGCATGTTGTTAAGGTGACATTGTTGTTTTTGTTGTCATTTGTGCCTTTATACAGCCAACTAGCTCTTTCCTGGGGTGGGAGCTGAGTTGCAGGTTTTGGTTTCTACGGAAGGGCTGCCAGCCATGACAAAATATATGCTGTCAGTACTCCTGAAGAACGTTGTACAGATTGAGCATCCCTAACCTGAAAAGTTGATCCTCCAAAATTTTGAGTGCCAATATGACACACTGGAGCATTTCAGATTTCGGACCACCTTAGGGATGCTCAACCTATATATTTGCAAATATTCAAAAGCCAGAAGAAATCTGAAATCCAAAACACTTCTAAACCCAAGGATTTTGGATGAGGGAGACTCCACTTGTAATATCAAATGCATATAGCCTATATACCCAGAAACCTAATTGTTCCTGTGTGCTGGTGGCCACATAAAGCCCATTTCACATTCGGAGATGCTGAGCCTTTAGCTGTGACTTAACTAAGCAAAATGAGTGATCAGACTCTTCATAGCTAAGCCCACAGAGCTTGAATGTTTTTACAAGTGCTTTCAACCAAGGTCTTCTTTATTTGCAATGCCTCAAATTATTGGTAACTTGACAAACTGGAATTACTCTAACCCTTCACTTAAAAAATTGTACATTTTTAATTATCCTAAATGACTTGTAACCTTTCAGTCAAGGCTAGTCTGTCGTCAAATGTACAAACAGCTCCTTATGAGGTTTAAGAATAGAAAAGATCTTTCTACAATCATAACTTCATTCCTTTCTGATAGAGATGGTGTACAATTCTACATCCTGAAAGAGCAGCTGCATACTTTATTCTGTAGTTTGATTATAGGAGCAGGGTTTTTGGACAGCTTGTTCTCCGTGGCAAATTTTATTTTTAATCATCTAATCCCTGAAGGATATTGGAAGCTGATTTAAAGCTGAGACAATCTTCAGGAATGAGTAAATGGATAGGGGAACTTGGGCACTGTACATTTAAGGAATAAACAATTTACTTGTTTAAACTACTATCATTTCAAACTATCCCACAAGGATTTTGTGTGTGTCATGGTCTATTGCATCATCAGAGTATGGACCTTTTTCCATAAAATCGTCATGATGAGCATTAATTTGACACTGCATTTCAGTTTTTTTTAACCTATAGCTTTCAGTAAAATCACCAAGTCTGTTTTAGAATATGTTTGCTCTTACCTGTCAGTTGTCTAAATTGCAGTGTCCTTCAAGGAGCTAAATATCATTGTGACAAAGGGAATTCGTTGGTAAAGAATTGTTTAATTTTTAATGGGAATGTAAAGGTTTACTTTGTTTATTGAAAGATATACCTAATTACTAAAGATTTTAAGTAGAGAAATATTTTACCCACTTAACATTGTAACACTGTTTAATAATTTGACTTTAAACTTTCCTTGGAGTTCTCAAGTAGAAGTTAGATGATTTTTTTTATTTGAAACTAACCCATAAAATCTTTGCCTATGTTTCCAAGAAAACCTAATGGAAGAGAGTATCTAATAAAAATAGGCACTGTGCCTAAAATAAACGTAGCATACTATTCCTTCTTTGTATTTTTCATGCAATTTTTTTTTTCCTGGAATCTGATCATCAGTAGTAGGACTTCTTGAAGTAAATTCTTATTTCAAGTTGTTTCTGATTTTTCCCCCTCTAGATAATGGATTCATACCCGATTCACTTCTAGAAGATGTGATGAAAGCACTGGACCTTGTTTCAGATCCTGAATAGTAAGCTGTTCATTTAGCCAACTCAAAAAGATTCGATTAAGTTGAAGACATATTGTACATTTTTGCCTTTAAAAATCTAAATCTGCATATACGAAACTAGCAATTTACATAAAGAAAAAATTTAGAAAGAAAACAGACTAATCCAGTGTTATTGCAGAGTTGACATACTTACTGAGCTTCCTTCCCAACCTAGCAGTTGCTGTCCTGCTTTTTCAAACATGCTGAAAGTATCTTTCTATAAACTAAAAAGTTTTTTCTCTGCAAAGACTTCCCCACGTCTTAACATTTTATGTGACTGTAGGAGCTTCAGTAAAGTAATGACTGTTCTATGTACTGTAGATAGTGCTAGTTGCCCTGCTTAAATAACCAGCGGGCCTCTGACTTTCCCTCTTAAATATAGATGATGAAAGATACCTAACATTTCTAAATGATTACATTAACTGACCTGAAAGTTTTGAAAATGACTGCAGTAAATTATGGCATATCATTTTTCAGCATCTCCTTAGGATCCTGTCATTGTCTTCATTCTCACTGTTATGTTTCATACATTGTTACATCTACAGCTTCCTACATAGATTAAGATCGTCAGTTATTATCCATGAAAAAATAAGATAGAATTTATATTATTCCTTTTTTCAGCATAGTTTTTTTTTTGCAAGTTGAAACTTAGCTTATCAAACATAATGAAAGTCTTCAGCAAAAGCAACAGGAAACATTGGTAGACATAGTTTTATAATTTGGTCCTATTCTGTTTTTAAATGAGTTCAGTCATGCTCTCTTTGAAACTATGCAATACATATAAACACTTATAAATTAGTCACATCTGAATTAATCTGTCTCAACCTTACTACCTAGAGCTGTACTTTCATCCATACTCAATAGTTAGAAATATTCATATTTGTAGTTTGCAATTTAAAGAGGAGAAATTCAGAGTGTTGAAGTAGCCCAACAAATGTTATGATAGTTATTACTATACTTTTTCTAACCTATTTCCAAGCGGAGACACTGCTCTAATTACAAAAGAGAATTAAGAAGTAATTTTTGTTAGTGACCAGCTTTATGACAAGGAGAAAGAAGAACAAGTTGGGAGGATTTTTCCCCCAAATTCTTACATAGCTATGTATCATCTGCCTAATTTTCCTTGTTTTATCTGATACAAAACATACCTTGAATCATAAAGTTAGTACAATTGATTTAATGAGGTGGTTTTTCTTCAAGTATCTGGAAGATTGGACTGAGTTGTTATTCACTCTGTACTTTGGCCTAGTTAGAATTACAATACTGGATGGCCCATAAAATAACTGGGCCATCGTAAGCATTAAATGAATTAAATACAATATGACACTGCCTTCATTCGTTTCATCATAACTTCCTGGCCTTACTGAGATCCATTAAAATGCCGTATCTTTTGTATAGTACACTGTACAAGAATGATAGCCACGGGCCCGTGAGAGCATTTCACAGGACCAGTACTACGTGGCAGGCAGCAGGACTGTGATGCAGCATGGCCCAGGGGTTTGCAGGACAGACAGCTACATCAGCGCAGATGCAGTTTTCATAAACCTTAAAACAAAGCTTACCCTCACAAGAATAGCTTCAGCGCCTTTTGTGAGAGGCACACCTGGTCACTGACCCAGACCGAATACAGGTGTAAGAGAGGAAGATGGATCTCCCAAGTTTCAGATGGTGTCTAGACTTATCTTTGAGGCAAACTCAAAGGGGAGAAGTTGCCCCTGAGGAAGTTGGTTGACTAGAACCACCTGAAATCTCCAAACACAACACTACATGTTGTATAATGAGGTAGATTTAAATTGGCCTTTATAGTTTGAGATAGGATGGTAAATAAAACTTTGAAGACTGTTTGCATTTTTAAAGCCATTGAACTGCAGTCTGCTTTGCTCTGCCTTCTTTCTAGTAACATACCACCACCTGTCCCCAGCCTTGGTACACCTACATGGTAAGGGCTGGTACTCACCTTAGGCTGCTTTTGGACCAATGTAGTGTCTATCACTCACTGTCATTCAGGACATATTAGCTCTTTGAGAATTAATGTAGCTCTTTAATCTTCAAATTACATCGTCTATGAATTTTAAGCTTCTATCTCATTTAGTTCTTAAAAGCAAACTTTTTAAGAGATGTTTTCTATTATCTGATGTACCACTGCCTTTTGACCCTGTTTCTTTCTCTCCTTGGTCTTAAAATGAACTTTTTTGTTTGTTAAATTCAGGCATACCTATAAAGCAAAGAGAATTTGCCTTTGGGAAGTAACAAGCCTGAGTTTATTAACCTTGGTTTTTAAATTACCTAATAAGGAACAATATTCCAAAGTCGTCATAATTTAAATTTTAAATAGTAACAGATTACTCTAGTTTAAAAATAACCAAGTTTTGGCAAATTAGATGTCATTCCTGTGTATTTGTCATTAAGGCTCTAAAAAGAACAGCTCTTAGTATTGTTGGCATTTGAATGTGTTGTACTACCAGTAATTTAATCATGAAAGAAAAGCAGCTTTTTTTTCCCTCTGGTATCCAGTGTTTTTCTTTTTTCTCCCCATAGTATAAATCTCATGAAGAATAAATTAGATCCAGAAGGATTAGGAATCATACTGTTG
Organism: Cacajao melanocephalus; assembly: GCA_963573385.1. Classification (NCBI taxonomy): domain Eukaryota; kingdom Metazoa; phylum Chordata; class Mammalia; order Primates; family Pitheciidae; genus Cacajao; species Cacajao melanocephalus. The sequence continues at coordinate 19,616 of CAUYLG010054693.1, read as the reverse complement.
GGCCCATTTCTTCAAGAATTTTTTCCTGATCAGGTAACAGAGTTGAGGAAATATATTTATTGTTGTTCTGTTGAGATGATTGCCTGTGATTGTTTGCAGCATTTTCTCTGTTTCTGTACAATGTCCTAACACGCAGATATAAGTCTGAGAAAGCACTGTTACTTGGAGACTTTCCCCAACAGAGGGAATGTGTGTTCGAATATGGTAACGTAGTACCTTGACAGGAAGGGTAGCAGAAGATGGCGCAGACACCAGTCTATACACGTAATGATGTGGAGAGAACAGTTCAGAAGTTTGTGGAGTAAAAAGATTCTCTTTCCCCACTCCCACCTCCATTTTTCTTCTCTCGGGAAACTGTTAATAGATTGGCGTGTTTCTCTTTAGACCTTTTGAAATACTGTGAGAGAAGGTCAGGGTGGCTGTGGGTAGTAGGAGCCCCTACCTAGAGAAGCCAAGTTGCAGGAACGTTTCAGTTGTGTGGAAGAAACCCTGAGTGGGTCTGTGCTGTTTCACACTGGGACATGTCTTCCCCTGGGCTTCCATAGGAGCTCACTTACCTGGAATAGCAGAAGAATCTGTGCCATCCTTACTGTTGTTGAGTTATGTCTGCATCATCGGCAAGCAAATTCTATATCCAACATGCGTCCTTCTGTGTTTGCTCTCTATGTGAAGCATTTTACCACTAAATCAAATTACTTAACTAGATAATGTACATCATGGTCATTTTATCAAATATCAGTATAGTTTGCATTGGAGTTCATTGTTTCAATAGACATTCCAATTTCTATTTTACCTCTATTGAGAGAGAGATTGACAAAAATTTTAAAAGCTAGAGGGAAAATTTCAAAATACAATTACTAAAATTCGAGATGCAGTTGTTAATATTGTTAAAATTCAAAATAAAATTGTTAATGAAATTCTTAAAGAGGTAAGATTCAAAAAGTAACTGAGGCTATCCACAATCTCGACTACTGGACTTTTAAAAACCTTGGTAAAGGCTTCGTGAAACATTTGTTTTCCAACAGTAGACCCTTCAGTGTGATATCCTCTTTGTTAACATTCTGACTACTAGATTTTGTTTTATTGGAATCTGATGTTCTAACTAGCTGGATAAAGTATTACAGCATTTTAAACTTGGAGACAAAATTTTAATTATATTTCAAGGTTGGTATCAGAACATTTGATAGAAATATTGATTCTTAGTTATAAATATAACAAAAAGATAATATTCCTGTTAAAAACAGCAAAAAAGTGGGAATATTTGTAAGCTTTTCAAGACCATTCATAATAAGAATAGCAGAAGCAGCTCCCATGTGCTAAGCACATATTCTCCGTCAGACACTGTGTGCCTTCTAAATTCGATACTAATATTTCTTCATTTTGACAATGAGGAAACTGAGGATTAGAGACTTAAAACAGTTGTTTAGGGTCATATGCTAATATTTTAGCAGCTGGATTCAGGAATCCAACATAGTCTGTCTAACCCCAGAGTCTATGCACTTTACCACCGTGCAGCACTACCTTTTCTTGGTATTTCTGTATTTTTTGCCAGTTAATTACTGGAAATAGAGAATATAAATTATATTCAGTTACAGGAAAATGATTATTTTTTAAGTTTAAATAATTTTACTTTGATAGGCAAGAGCCAAATTATATAACTAATTACACTGACTCATGAAAGCATTTTCAGCAGAATACAAAAAAATTTAACAGTTTTGGCTTTAGTTGGGAATGTAAGACATGAAAGTTAGTTTTTCAAAATGGCAATAGAAAAGATGATACAAAGTAGTGCTATATGATTCATTGTCAAATCATTTAGACATTTTTTGTTATAAAGGTTAAGTTTCAATGTAGTAAAGAACCAACTAGTGTGTTCAGGAAAAACTTTACAGAGAAAGTAAGATTTACAGCGGTCTGGAAAAGGAAGGAGACGAGGGCATTTTAGAGAGGAGTTAAAAAAAAACCATGAATGTACAAAAGGCCAACAAAAGATCTTTTCATGAGCAAATGAGTCATGCTTGTCCAAAACAGAATTCAGAAAGATGAGTAGTTGGAGATAAGACTGGAAAGGTAGATTAAGTAAGTCCTGTACTGTTTGAAGACTCTTGATTGCTGGTCACAGAACCCCAACCTGAATTGGAGTGAGGGGAAAATACACAAAGGGGAAGGAGTAGCTCAGGTCAACTGAAGAGGCAAGTGCTGGGAAGGTGCTTATGGAGTCCTTGAACAGCACTGGGAGCATCTCCACCTCCCATCCCCTCCCTCCAAAGTGGCTGCCTTCTCACAGCCTTTCTCTAGGAGCTGAAGCTCCAGTTGCCAGCAGGTGTCTTCACTTAATTTCAGTTGGAACAAATTCTAAGGAAGGCCACATGTCCACCCTTGTATCCATCAGATGCGGCCAGGAAGACAACGGCTATCTATCTAGGCAGACTCAGCCAGAGGCCTCGAGGGAATCACTGGGAGCCAGGCCGGTAATGGCCTTGAATGCTAGGTTAAGAGGGTTGAACCTGGTCTTTAGCTAATTGAAAAGCAAGGTTAAGAGAGTGGGAATAACACCACCCATTTTTCTACAAGTTTAGTCTATTAGTGATATATAGGATATCCTTTCTTTATAGGATATTATTAAAGTTGCCTTAAGCAGTATGTGTTTTTGTTTCTCACAGTGCTCTTTTCACTAATTGTTAACAATATTCAAGTATTGTATTGGATATTTTTTGGAAAGGAAACCACTAATTCAATTGTGGGCCAAATTGGAAGTCTGGGCACATGCTGAAAGTGTATGTAGTCTGAGTGAAAGTGATGCTACTGCTTTTCTCTGTTGAGAGGAACAAATTATTTACATAGAAAAAGAGAGGTTTTAGGAATTATTTTTTGTTTTAGAAGCTTGTCTTTTGAAAAAAAAATATAGTGATACATGCATAATTAAAAACATAAAATAAGTTTAAGTGTAGAAGAGCTTATAATAGAAATTAACCTTTCCTACTTCCCAGCATCTTCTTCAGAGGCAACTCTCACCTTCAGGGCTTCCTGGTAGTTAACTGCATAAATCTAAGTTTCTTGTTTTGTCAAATGAGTCCTCAATCTTTGAAAAACAAGCATTTTACTTTCAGTTGATTCAAAATTGCCTGATATAAATATATAAAGTTTTAATAGTACTTTATTTATAATAGGGCTCCAGTGGTCCAGAATCTTTTACTGTCTATCACTACAATGGATTGAAGCAGTCAAACTATAATGAAAAGGTATGATAATACACGTAGCAATCGATCTCTTCAGCTGGGTTGATGAAATAAGTATGTGAGTATATAACAACGTTCAGTTCTCGTACAGTTGCTACCTAAGATTATTCCAGGTGTCTCTTTACTACAATGACAAATTTTAGAATTGGTCATCTTTCGATTTGACCAGTACATGTTAGTCTATGTTGGAGACTTACACTGGACTTCAGAGCAGTAGCTTCATCGTGACTAAATACCTACAGACTGTTACCCTTGGCAATGTAGCGTGTTTCCAAAGCAATGTTACAGTAAGTCCGGTCAAAGATGTTACTGATCCATTTAAAGGAAGAAAGATAACATTGAAATTTTTGATTGGAAAAAATAACCTTAGGAGCTAGCACTTACTGAGCATTTACCTGAAACTGTATTAAATACTTTAAGTTTCATACCACCTTATAAAGTAAGTGTTGTCTGTATATCCCCATTTTACAGGTCAAGCAGCCAGGAAATGACAGAGCTGGGAGCAGAACTTAGTCCAGCTCAGAGCCCATACTCCTACCCATTATGCTTTGCAGCTTTCCTTTGCAAACCATTGGCAAAGTGCATAGGTGATTCACTGCCAGGTGTACTTACCTGGCTCAAAGCAAGAGTTCAGTTGCATCGATTTCCCCTTTTTGAGTGTCTGTTATCTTTGCATTTATTCAAGTATCAGTTACAGTAGATACAGCTAGTATTAAAGAATTAAGGTGTAACATTCCTTTTTAATTTGCTCTACCCATGCTGGCTTCATGTATCTAAATTGTGGAAGGTTACAAAAAACAGATAGTGTAAATTAAGTACATAATTTTAATTAGACCAAATCTAAAAGACTAAAATTTACTCTTTATAACAAAATATAAACTGGATGTTTTTATCAGGTCCAAGTATCTATATATATAAGCAAAGAATATACATTGTCAACAAGAACACGTGGATGCTGTTTTCTAATGTGTGAATGAGTGCTTCATCTAGAGTTTGACGTTTGCACAGCTTTGTCATAGGAGGTACTTTATGATCACTAATTATTCACCCACACAATCCCTGCAAGATAGGTCAAATATTATCCATATTTTACAGATGAGGCATCTGAGACAGGGAGATTAAGTGACTCACCCAGGGTCACACAGCAAGTCATTGACAGAGCAGGAATTGGAACTGAGTTCCTGATTCCCACTCCTGTCCTTGGTCTGCTTGGCCATGCTACCTGTATATAGTAAGTTTTCAAGTCATACTTGTGACGAGCTTCTGACACACTAACAAAAAGATTAGAAAACAAAACAGATGAACTGTGAAAGTGACAGTAATATACAACAGCTATAAAGCAAAGTATGGATGTCACTAAGTCACAGAAATATGTTTTGAAGTTACTCAGGAGCTAAAAATGTAAGCTGCATAGTGAGGTCCTATTAAAAAGGAAACAGACAAAAGGCATATGCTGGCAAAGTGGGATGGAGTCTGAGCCACCTGGCATCCAAGGCTTGTTAAGGCCCTGGAGGTGGCTCATGGTACCTTGTCCAAGCACTTCTGCTCTATTACATGAGCATGTGAAGTTCTTTGTGAAAAATAGGGCTTGTTGTATTTAACTTAATAACTTGAGTTATCTTCTTTGTGTATAACTTTTTAGGAAAGGCACTTTTGCTTTGGGGACTGAAAAGCCAGAGTTGTAGTTTTAATGTACATGTATTTCATCAGCACTAGAAACTAATATATTAACTAAAGATGCCAAATGCATTTCACATTAAAATATATCTTTAGAGCTTTCATAGAAATGAGTAGATTGATGACACAAAATTATCTGATCTAGTCATGTATTCTGTTCCTATATTTAATGTGTTTTAGAGGCAACTGCCATTTAAGGATAATGAAGTTGTTTCTTTTGGCTCCTTAATTAAATAGCTTATTTATTTTGGAAGAATGTAATTACACTCATCCATATCAGCCAGTGAATGTGTAAAAATAATTTTATGTACTTTGGAAAAAGACAATCTCTGTTTCTTTTCACTTAGCATCGGAATCACTGAGGAGTACCTTAATGTCCCCAGTGAGCCCTTGGTAATGAGTTAGGGTTTTTGTTGGTATGTTATCTCCAAAATATATTTTTGACATGTTTCATTGTAAATTAATCAGAACAAAATTTTTCTTGGTGTTCACCTGCCAGGATGTATTTATGTGATCATTGCTACTGCATACACGGTGTCTGGTTAGTTTGCTCTTTCAACGTCTTTCTACCGTTTGACTTTTCTTTCTGTCCTGACATCCAGATTTCTTCTCCATGATTTTTCATGCTGTACAAAATGCACTCATGAATTGCACTTCAAAATTTGCTATTATGGTATTATTTCTGAAGACAAACATGCCAATTGTTTTCAGCTCTAGAAATTCAATACTTAAATTAGAAGGAGAAAGTGACCTCTTCCCTAGCACATAATAGCTATATTCCTTTCATAGCTCTCCGTTTCATGGGACAGCATGAGCATCTGAGTGCCTCAGAATTAAAGCAGTAGGACCTATATAAATTATAAAATTATATGTAAATATGATCGTTACACCTTTCTTTCTTCAGAGGATCTATAGCATTTGAATGTTTTTACTTAGAAACAGTCTGTATGTGTTTAATGATTCTTAAAAATCACCTGGCCAGCTAGCAATTAAATAGCATTTACAAGTTCACTTTCACATCAACTGGTAAACAGATATTCTTGCTCATAATTTCTAACAAAATAACATTAGATATAAAGTTCCATTTGACACAATATATAATACCTTATTTGCTAAGCTTTTCATTCCACATAAGAATTTGCTAAGACTGTCGATTGACCTTGGTATTTTGTTCAACAGGTCATGTATGTAGAAGGGACTGCAGTTGTAATGGGTTTTGAAGATCCCATGCTACAGACAGATGATACTCCTATTAAACGCTGTCTCCAAACCAAATGGCCATACATTGAATTACTCTGGACCACAGATCGCTCTCCTTCACTAAATTAATTTGCCTAAGTATTTATAAGGAAGATCTTAATAACAGATGTTGAAAGAGGGAGTCAAGACTGGCAATTGGCTGAATTAAGCTAAACACTGGTATCATTGGTTAACTGTAAATAACAATTAAAAACACATTTTTAGTGTTTAAGATATGTTTAAATTATGTGCCCTAAAGCTTTATGTTAAAGATTATCCTATTTTAACCCTTGGTGTGAAATTTACTAGCAAAATTAAGCTTTAATCAAAGTTGATCACTTTTGCAGTCAGATATTTGGTCATTTACTTAGCAAATTACAAATGCAATACTATAGCATTTGTATATTGAGTATCGGAGTTACTGTTTATAAACTTCTACTTTGGGGTTTTATTTCATTGAGGCACATTTTATTGTTTGAATGATTCCAGCTTGTAATATACCAGCCTCTACATTGAAATGCACAAGAGTTCATTTTTCAAAGATCTGTTTTTCATTGGAAATATTGACAGATAACAAATTGTCAGCCTGGCTCTTTTGACAATTGACTTAACTCTGGCATGTTCACAAAAAAATAGAAACTCTAAGAGACCATTACCATTTATTCACAGATGTATAGGGATGTATTCTAAAATCAGAAAAGAGAATGTCTGATAGTCAACACTGTTAACTTTTACTGTATAATTGCCAAATACACTTTTCCAAATTTTCCCTAACAGCCCCATAAGCCAGCTTTCTTGTATATTTATAACCATGATAAATGCATGAGAACATCTGTTATTACATTAGTATACTGCATTATTTATTATGATCCTAGTTGATGGCCTAAATAAACGCCTTTTTCTTTAACTGTACCTTTGCATTTTTTACCTTAGTGGCTCAAAAGAAACAATTGTACTTTTAAACATTTCTACCTAGCAACCCTGAGAGCACAGAGCACTACAAATGCCTAATGAAATCATACAGGACCTCGAGACCAGGCCTTATGCTTACCTAACAGATCTGCTAAGCCAGCCAGCCAGCCAGAAGCACGGGAACCCACACAGCAGCTGTCTAGACCAGTGAGCAAAGATGCAGAAGCCTATTTACTTCAGAGAGAGATTTGCAGTATTCTGATAGGTTTGTAGCTCAGCAGTTTGATATCACGATAGCCAGAAATAATACTTTTTTTCCTCTACTTGTAAAGCGGACAGTACCCTCTTCTACATTTCAGAACTGAACGTTACCTTCAACAGTATATTTCATTTGTGAATTTCTGTTTGTTTGGGCTTTGTTGTCTTTCATACACACATAATTACAATATAATTAAGCATACGAAAAGGCATGAGATTTTATATATAACTTTTGGTGACACTCTGTTCAGGAATATAATATTACCTACTAACAGCAGTAAATGTCAGTATTTTAATCTCGTCTTGGCTGTTTCCAAATGTGTATAAAATATGCTGGAATTTGTTTTCCAAAACTCTGGTTTAATAATCCCAAATTCCTTAAGGATTACACAAAAGCATAGATTTTTCTCATAAACATCAAGCCTACGAAATAGAATGGTCTCTTGCCATTGCTACATAACAAATCATCCCAAAACTTCATGGCATAAAACAATCATTGTATTAAATTTACAAATTCTTTGCTCAGGAGTCTAAACAGAGCAAGGTGGGGATACATGGCTTGTCTGCTTCAGTCAGCAACTGGAGGCTAGAATTGTCTGAAGCTGTCTCTAATCACATGGCAGGCATGACTGGACCTTAGCTTGATCTCATTGACTGCCGTAGAGCACTTCATTAAACAGCCGTGGGGACATTTCCTTCCCACATACATGTGGGCTGCTTACCAAATTAGATTATATACTGGCAACAAAGTAAGTCTACAAAATCCCAAAAGCTTAGAAATTAAGTAACCACTAATCAATAACCAAAGGGTCAAAGAGAAATTGCAATGAGAATTAGAACATAATTTTTACTTGAGTGTTAATAAAAATGTGACAGCCAAAAAAAAAGGAAAGGTATAGCACTAAATTAATACTATATATTAGAAAAGTAAAACATTTGGAAATTGGGAACCTAAGCTTTTATCTCAATAACAAACCCAAAATAAGATGAAGTAAATCAAAAAGAGTATCCACATACAAAAGAATGAATTTGGATCCCTACCTCACACCATTTGCAAATAGTAACTTAAAATGATTGGTTATATCTCTAGTTATAAAAGCTAAAATTGTAAAATCCCTAGAAGAAAACAAAGGAGTAAATCTTCATGACCTTAGGTTAGGCAATGGTTTCTTAAAATGCAAATGACAACAAGGATAAACTGGACTTAAAAACTTGCGTGTCAAAGGACATGCTCAAGAAAGTGAAATGACAACCTATAGAATGGGAAAAATGTGAGCAAAATATTTGAAGAAATTTGAATACAGTATATATAAAGAACTCATAACCAAAAAAAATATTTTAAATGGACAAATTATTTGAAGAGACATTTCCCCCAAAGAAGATATACAGATGGCCAATACACACATGAAAAGATGTCCAACCTACTTGGTCCTTAGAGAAATACTAATGAAAACTGAAATATCACATTGTAGTCATTAGGATGGCTAAAATAAAAAATATACACAAAAGCAAATGTTGGTGAAGATGGGGAGAAATTGGAACCCTCACAGATCTCTGGCAGGGATGTAAAGTGGTGAAGACACTTCAGAAAACTGCTTTGTAGTTCCTCAGAAAACTACAGAGATGGCACATGCCTCACTAATTCCAACTCCTAGGTATATCACCAAGAGAAATGATGAAAATATACTCACACAAAACTTTGTGAATGTTCATATCTATATTATTCATAATAACCAAAGTGGAAACAACCTGTTGATCAACTAATGGATACGCAAATATAGTATAGATGGTCTCTAACTGACAATGATTCAACTTAAGCAATTTTTCAACTCTTAGAATGGGTATATCAGGGTATTAACTGCATTTTTGACTTACAATATTTTTTACTTATGATGGATTAATCAGGACATAATGCCACTGTAAGTCAAAGAGCATCTGTGTGTATATATATATACAATGGAACTTTATTTGACATTTAAAAAGAGTGAATTACTGACACAGGCTACAATATAGAAGACCCTTGAAAATATGCTACATGGAAGAAGCCAGTCAGAAAAGGCTGTGCGCATGATTCCATTTATGGGAAATGTCCAGAATAGGCAAACATAATGGATTTGCAGGTGCCAGGAGCTGGAGAGGGGACAGAGTAGGATAACAGGATTGAGGAGTGACTGCTACTGTTTATGGAATTTCTTTTGGGGGTGATGCAGTGTTCTAAAATTAGATTATGGTGAGGGTTGTACAACTCTGAATATACTTAAAAAACACAATTGTGAGACTAAAAGGTAAATGGAGAAACCAATGAAATAGAAAATTGATTATATAATAGAAAAAAGCCAGCAAATCCAAAAGGTAGGTCTCTGGGGGAAAAAAATCAATAAAATGAATAAATCTAACAAGACTGATCAAGAAAAATGAGAAAGCATTAGCATCAGGATCAAAAAGGGAAACAAATTATCTGGATATTAAAATAACTGGAGGAGATAATGAGCTATCTTATGCCAAATTAAATTTAACAATTTAGATCAAATAGACAATTTGAAAAACAGCAGAACTGACACAAGAAATCCTGTATCTGTTAAAAAAATTTAATCAATAATTTAAAAACTTCCCTCAAAGAAAACTCCCTGGCCTGGATTACTTCACTAGCAAATACTTTCAAACACTTAAGGAAAAAATAATACCCGTCTTAAATGCTTCCAGGAAATAGAAGGAATAACTTCATGATTCATGTTATGAATCCAGAGTGACCCTGATATAATACTAAAACCTCACAAAGACATTAAAACAAAGAAAAATAGATAAATATTCCCCATGATCATGGGAACAAAAATCCTATACAAATATGAAACGAATAAATTATATATACATGTATGTGTGTATAATACATCATGACTAAATGGGGATTGTGGCAGAAGTGAAAAGTTGGTTTATTATTAAAAATAAGCATTTTTCACATTAACAGAAGGAGAAAACTCATAATTCTCTGAACAGAGGCAGAAAAAACATTTTGATATATAATTTAAAACTTGTTCATGATTTTTAAAAATCTCAGTAGACTAGAAGGGAGCTTTTTCAATATGATAAACAGTGTTTAGAAAAAACAAACACATTCTTAATGGTGAAATATTAAATGCTTTCTCCCCAAGTTCAGGATTATGACAACTGTCCTTTTACCCCTTCTGTACAGCACTGTCCTCTGGAAGTTCTGGCCAGTACAGTAAGGCAATTAAAAGAAATAAAATATCAAATGATTGGAAAGAAAAAAGTTAATGTGTCATTATTCATAGATAACGAGTCGTAGATATACAAAAGTATGCGAAAAAAGAATGAAAAAAATTAAAGTATCCATGCAAATGCTTAGAATTCATAATGAGATTCATCCAGTTACTGGATACAAGATAAATGTACAAAAACTTTTTATAGACATGAAACAGGCAATGATAGTAAAATTTTAACCATTTTTAGTAGTATCAAAAAATCCCATGTACCTAGGAATATGAATTCATACAATGGATAACTACATATTACGTAACCACTGCCCATATAGAGAATGTTTCTACAGCATGGTAGCCTCCTTCCTTCTCTCTCCTAGTCAACACCACCTGATAATCACTATTCAGATTGGAGTGTCACAGGTCAATGTTGCCAGTTCTGGACTTTCATATAATTAGAATAACATGCATACTCTTTTTGTGTGTTATTTTTGGTTTTGGCTAAAAGTTGTATCTGTGAAATTCTCCCATCTGTTGCATGCATCAGATTATTTCTTATTAATATGTTGTAGTTATCCATTGTATGAATTCATACTATTTGGGATATGTTGGTGGTTATTTATTATGTCCAGTTTGGGGTTATTATGAAAATAACCCTGAACATTTATAACATATGACTTTTGGTTAATGTAGCCCTCATTTCTGTTGATTGGAAACTCGGGTGAAATTGTTGAGTCATAAGGGAGGTATGAATATATTCAACTTCAGCTGATATGGCTAAATAACTGCCAAAAAGATTGCATCAAGTTATGCTCCCATCAGCAATACGAGAGTTCCTGTTTTTCCACATCATCACCAACACTTTGTATTGTTAGTCCTTTTAATTTTAGCTGATTTGGCTGAAGGTGTGGTGATATCTCACTGTAGTTTTAATTTGCATATCCTTGCTGGCTAATTAAGTACCATTTCAATGCTTACAGATCATGTGGATCTCTTTTTTTGTGAAATACTAATGTGAGTCTCTTGCCTATTTTTACATTTCATTGCCTTTTTCTTTTTGATTGGTAGGAGTTCTTTATATATTCTAAATATAAGTCCTTTGTCTCATATATATAAAATGAAGATATCTTTTTCTGGTCTCTGTATTGCCTTTTTACTCTCTTAATGTTGTATTTTAATGAACAAATTCTCAGTAAGTTTCTATTTATCATTCTTTTATTAATAGTATTTTTGTGTGTATCTTTTTAAAGAAATCTTTGACTACTGCAAAGTCACAAATTATTATCCTAATTTTTAGAAACATGGTTTTACATGTCACATTAGGTCTATTATCCATTTTAAATTAAATTTCTGTGTATGAAATAAGACAGGTCTAAGACCCATTATTTTCAAATAAACACTAACAATATTTATCAACAAAAGTAACCTATTTCATTGTAGTGGAGCATTTGTAAAAAATCAGATGTGTTTGCAAGTCTGTTCCTGAACCATTTTGTTCCACTGGTTCATCTCTCCTTGTACACACATAACATTTAATTATTGCAGCTATACAAAATCTACAAATCTGAGACATTAATTCCTCCAAGTTTGTTTTTCCGCTTCAAGATTATTTTGGCTACTTTCAGTTCCTTTCACTGTCTATATAAATTGAAGAATCAGATCATCAAATCCACCAAAAAAAAAAAAAACCTAATGAGATTCTAATTAGGATTTCATTGAATTTAAATCTCAATTTAGGAAGAACTGACTCTGTGATATTGACTCTTCCAATCTATGACTGCGGTATATTACTCCATGTATTTATTGCCTTGCCCAATGCTTTCTAGTTTTCAGTATAGAAAGTTGCACATCATTCATTGGATTTATTCCTACTCGGTTTCCACTAAATTGCCACTGTTTCTTAGTGAACACCTGAAGTGGGGGCCTCAGTGGCAGTTTAGCAAGCAAGAGTGAAGGCATGGATTTAGAGTAATCATGCCTGCAATGAGCCACGATTGCACCACTGCACCGCAGCCTGGGCAACAGAGCAAGACCCTGTCTCAAAAAAAATTACGTGCAAATTTAAAAGAACTGTGGTGTCAAGAGGTGGTTTCAGGGACACAACACCTTAAAGTGTTCCCTCACACAATCACAGAGCAGGGTGCAATAAAGAGACACCTGATGGGCGGGAAGCATATATCGATAGGGACGTGACAGTCAAAGAAATAGAAAAACACAAAACATAAAAACATGTCACACTATAATAAACATCAGCATTAACTCCCCCAGTTTGTCAAGTATTACTTTCTCAGTCTTAGGGTTATCAGTATAGATACCATTTCTTACAGTGCCTCTGAGTTAGTAACTAGGTTTGCCCCATGGCCTTTCCACAGTCCCATGGCATGAGTGTCCCTGTTTTATAAGTGGTGCACCTAAAGTGCAGAAATTGAATAAATGCCCATAACCACACAATCAGAACATGGCAGCTAAGACATGAGGCCAGCTGGATAGTCCCCATACTCTGCCCCAAGTTCCTGTGACCACGTGTGGTGCCAAGCCCTGAGGACAGTCAACGTCACCCACACTTTCAAAGATCAGGCAACTTTGCAAGGCATGAAGCAATGAAGACCAGACCAGAGGGGAGACTCACCTCTGACCAGCTCCTTCCTAGTATGAATTTCGGTGATTCACTGAATGCTTCTATAAATAGAATGGAGTTGAAAATAACATCTATCTTTATTCTTTCACAAGAATTAATTGAACATCCCTGTACATACTAAATAAGAAACTAAGCATAAATTATTCTAGCACATATTAGCTGGTCAGCAAATGTTTGTCTCTTCCTCATGAAGGGGATAGAATGGAGAAGACATGATGTTGCCGCATGTACCTAGGAGACACTTCCAACTGCACACAAAATTTACACCAGCTCAGTCTATGGAAAATCAGTATCAATAGAAAAAATACACACATGGCTCACTGACATGTAACGTAGTACTTATCATGTCAGGTTATATAACTGAATTTTCTAAGCATGAAAAAGATCTGCTATGAAGGAATTTTGATCTGAGTATAAAACCAACAGAACAAGTATTTTTTCACTATGTTCTGAACTAGAATTAATACCAAACATCTATACTGAAGAACACCAAATCATTCTATCAACACATTGCTTATATACTTATATGCGCAATAAATTTTTCTTCCCTGTCAATTGCACATCTTGTTCGCACTAATGTTACATATTAAATCAATTGACTAATTCTAAACAAATATTTTGGATCAAAAAGCAAATGTGAACAACTTCCATCTGCCTTGTAGAATTAAAACATTTTGTCTATAAATACATCTATTTATTGTACCATGTATAAATTATACAAGGTAAAATTTAATAGAAGAAATATGTCCCATTAAAAATCATACTGCTCTGGAAAAACAAAACAATGTGGTAGTGTTTCTTTTTATTTACTCTATTAAATAACACTTACTGTCACACCTTTTTAATCTGCTTATTTTTACAATTTCAAGAAAGTTAGCACTATGTTTTCCTAGCTGGCAGAGTCCTGAAATCCTAATTGAAATATACAGCATTTCTTTGCAAGAGCCTAGGACTAGAAGTTAGTATAGCGGACGACTGAGGTCAGAGTGGATCTCTGACAAACAGAGGTCCTAGCTACCCAGCCTTGGACAAATGAGTTCCAAAATAAAATACTCAAGCTCTCCAACAATCCAACATTTTAGGGAATGGGGCAAAGAAGGCAACAGTTTCCAGCATATTTCTAAAAATGGGTTCGTGGTCTCACAACGTTAACAAGCTCTGCAATAAGTCTGGAGCCTCTCAGACGCAGCGACCCGATCTCTTTACATCTGTAGTTCTAGTAACACTTCATGAAACAAAACTGGGACTCAGTAGTGGTGTGTTGAAAGGTTATTTAATATTAACACCCTTTTTTAACCATTATAATCGTAATTCACTGAAGAAGGAAATTTTCACGAACTGATTTTTCTATCAAACTCTGGGGATATGAGTTTTGCGGTCCTGGGTAAATGTAACAGCTGAAATAACCCCGGATAGGAGATGAGCATGGAATGAAAGTGACATACTAAGACGCAACTGACTCCAGCTCCCCTCTACCCCAAAATGACAATATTGAGTGATTCCAATGAATCTTCATTGGTGAGATTTTTTTTTTATTGTACTTTAAGTTCTGGGGTAGATGTGCAGATCTTGCAGATTGTTGCATAGGTACACACATGACATGGTAGTTTTCAGGGTGGATTGCAAGACTGGGTCAAAACCTCTGGCAATGAGATAGGGAAGATTGCTTTAGTTGAAAGGGTGCTGTCTCTCTCCTAATATTGAGCCACACCTTGAAGCTTCAGTTTTGGCTGCACAGGGGTTTGATCACAGTGGAACAGGATGACATGGGGCCCGTGGCACACTTCCACGGAGGACTGGAGGTGAGCGTGAGCCTGGCTGGTACCCAGATGTCTCGGGAGGCTGCCAAGGAAAGGGGGTGAGGATTGGCAAGAAAAGAGGGAGAAGGCCAAATGCAAACACCTAGTTCAATATTTTTAAGAAGAAAGGGTATCATAACCAGGACAGGCAAGATCAAGGGTAGTTAGGAGTCAAAACCAGACAGCCCCAAAGAAGTGGAATTCGAAATGGGGCAATTTCCAAACAGCAGGGAGGAGGGGCCTATCTAGAGAGGGAGGCCAAGGGTACTTGGTAGAGTCCATGCTGCATTCCTACCACACAAATAAGACGATAAAACCCAGAGGTGAAGGCCCCAGGTTCCACACTAGGAAGTAGCCCACCGGACCTACGTGTCCTTGAGCCCAGCGCAAGGTGAAACTGATGAATAGAGAGTCCACAGTCTTCATGACAGACGAGATTATGACTTTTTCTTCTGCAGTCAGTTCCCTGCCAACTGGACATGCAATATTCTAATTGGGACCAAGCATGGTGGCTTACACCCAGAATCTCAGCACTTTGGGAGGCCAAGGTGGGCAGATGGCTTGAAGCTAGGAGTTCGAAACAAACCTAGGCAACATGGTGAAACCCTGTCTCTACTAAAATTACAAAAGTTAGCCAGGCATGGCGGTACATGCCTGTAATCCCAGCTGGGAAGCTGAGGCAGGAGAATCATTTAAACCTGGGAGGCAGAGACTGCAGTAAGTTGAGGTCACACCACTGCACTCCAGCCTGGGTGACAGAACAAGACTGTCTTAAAAAAAGAAAAGAAAAGAAATGCTAATTTGTTCTTCTGGTTCAGCTCTGCTTCTTAGTTCACCAGCCAGGGTTCTAGCCACTTTTCTTTGTGTAAGAAAATCAGAGGGGAAAGAGGAAGAGCAGAGAGGGCCTCTGGGGTTGTCACCTTTGTGCAAGTTTAATATTCATGGTGAGAGACCATGCCTACCCTACGCATCCTGGGTTTGGGAGCCAGTATGTTGCCTCCCTTCACTGAAACTAAGTGAGGGATGCATCAAAACAAACACTTTTTGAGACAGTGGGTGTTTCCAAGAATAAAAGACCTTCTTAGGCAGCAGATAAGTGGGTCTGCCATGCTGAACAGGAAGGAAGAGAATTGGAGAAGGCATGGCATGGCAGTGGGGCAGCCTGCATTTTGACCTTCTAGGGCCCCAGGGAAGGGAGCCATGCTTGCCTGATCTCCAGGTGGTCCAGATGGGACAGGAGCCAACCAGGAATCTAGTATTTCACATGTTGAAAACCTGTGCAGAAGGGATGCTCTTCAGCATATCCTAAAGAACTTGCCCAGGTACCCACTGGAGAGAGCAGCATTCGGGAACTCACTGAACAGAGAACACCAATGGTGGCTCACTGCTAGCCAGAAAAGAAGAGGCAACCTCCCAAGAGAGGACTGCAAGACTTTCCGGTCCCAGAAAGAAGGTACATCGCCTTCTCTCTCCTCCCTCCTCACCCTGGCATGTTAGAAGATCAAGGATGGGTGTAAGAGGTGGTTTCCTGGATCTACCCCAAGCACTTCCCCTACTCTCAATCCTAGCAGCCAAGTTCCCCATTCAGGTCTGCACTAACCCAGGCAGGGTGGGAAATGGGGGAAGCTGAGGCTGACATTGAATTTGAAACTGATGCTTTAGATTAAGGTGATTTTAATAACTGTTAAGTGAGCTGAAAGTTAGGGAACCTTAGTATCATCTATAATCTCTCTCTCCATCCCACAGTCAAACCACCAAAAGAGATTCTCAGCTCTCCCTTCAAAAGATATCCATGATCCGTCCGCTTCTCACCATCACACTGCTTCCATTGTGGTACAAGCCACCTTAGCTATCACCTGAATGACTATAAAAAGCCTCCCCCGCTTATGTTCGGGCTTCCCACTTTGTCCTGCTATGTCTATTTATAACACAGCAGACAGAATGATCCTATTAAACACAAGTCAGATTGTGTCACTCTCCTGTTCAAAACCCTCCTGGGCTTGTCTTACACATGATCTTGACCCACCCTCATTTCTTCTCTGATTCTATTTCCAGGAACTACTCCACAAAGACATCCATATGTTCCAGCTACAACTGGGCTCTCTGCTGTTCTTCAAATCACCACACACGCTGCCTCAGGGCCTTTGCACTTGCTTTCCCTATTTTTGCAACTTTTTCCTTTTTTTTTTTTTTTTTTGAGATAGAGTCTCTTTCTGTCACCCAGGCAGGAGTGCAGTGGTGAGATCTCAGCTCACTGCTAACTCTGCCTCCTGAGTTCAAGCGATTCTCCTGCCTCAGACTCCTGAGTAGGTGGGATTACAGGCACTTGCCACCACGTCCAGCTATTGAAACTGTTCAGCTATTCCAAGGCTCCTCCCTTTACCTGCTTCAGATTGCTTAAATGTTTCCTTCCAAAGAAGTGTACCCATGGCCATGCAATTTAAAACTGAACTTCTTCACTCCACATCTCCATTTCCTTCTATTTTTTTTTCCTACTTAACCCTTATCTACATCTGGCATGTTTTGCTAACTGTGGTAGAATATACATTTGTGCTCACAACTGGTTCCCTGGCCAATCAGGAGTATTCATATGACCTGCTTTGGCCAATGAAATGCAAGAGGAAGTGACACATGCTTCTCCTAAGCAGAAGCTGCAAAGGCATCCTATGGCTCTATCACCTCTCTTTTCCCTCTGCTGTGAGACCAGCACATCCCAGGAAGGGCTTTCTCCCTGACCTTGAAAGTGATAGGATGAGAGCTGCAGCCGGCCTACAAGGGCCTGGTCACGTAAACTCTCATTGCTTTATTTAGGCTACACCGTCTATGTGCACGTGGCAGGTCCTCACAGTGGGTAAGAGTCAGCAAGAGACCGAAACACTGGTTGTCTGTTGGGAAAAGAATCAGAAAAAAGAAAGTTCTACATCGTCAAAAGGACATTCACAGCAAGCTAATGATGTTGGGTGTTTTCATCATTCTGTAAGTCAAAGAATATTTCTGGCAGTGGCTCAGTGGCTCATGCCTGTAATCCCAGCACTTTGGGTGGCTGAGGCGTGTGGAACATTTGAGGTCAGGAGTTCGAGACCAGCCTGGTAAACATGGTAAAACCCTGTCTCTACTAAAAATAAATAAATAAAAATAAAAAATTAGCCAGGCATGATGGAGGGTACGTATAACCCCAGCTACTTGGGAGGCTGAGGCAGGAGAATCACTTGAACCTGGGAGGCAGGGGTTGCAGTGAGCAGAGATCACACCACAGCACTCCAGCCTGTGTGACTGAGGGAGACCATATCAAAAACAAAAATAAAACAAAAAAAGAGTATTTCCAGTATATAACAAATTCCAAGCTAACTCATCCACTCTTTATTATCTATATCTTCTACCAGAATGTAGACTCACTGAAAACAAGGATGTTTGCTCATTTTGTTCACTGCTGTATCACCTGTGTTTAACACACAGTGGGAATTCAATAAGTATTTGTGGAATGAACTGCTCCTGTGAAGAACTGATCAAAAGGCGGGTAAAGGAAATTTGATAAAGTATGGTTTGAGTCAGTGATCAAGGAAAAAAAAATAAACTTAGTATTTTTACCACCAGAGTTGCAATCACACAATCAACAAGTTACCCAAGTGCTTGTGGCATAGCAAATGCTGCATTAAGGTTTGCTATTATGCCTGTTATCATTATTTGTTATACTATAATTGAAATTATGGCATGAACATCAATGGTATTTTGAGAATGGAGAGGTCTTTGTCAAGGCTGAGTCACTGTGATGGTGGAAAGTTCCAGATGGCTTTGTTTGCACAGCTGACAGCTGGCCCTGGCTGCTGGCTGGGAGTTCAGCTGGGGTTGCATCTAGGGTCCTCAGTTCTTCTTCACATGGACTTCCCCACATCACAGAAGCTGGACTCTAGAAGGGAGTGATCCAAGAGGCCAAGTCCTGAAGTGGAACAACCAAGCACACCTTCACTTGCATCATGTTTGCTGATGTTCCAATGGCAAAGGTTAGACACATGGCCAAGCTCAGAGTCAATGAGGGAGGTGACATGCCAGGACATGAGCACCAAGGAGTACGGGTCACTGGGGGCCACCAAAGTCACACACACAACATCTTAGGGAGTGTCTACACCACAGATTCAACATCCAAAATCTCAAACTCATCTCGTTACCCAACTATGAATTAATTCAGGAGATCCTTTCACACAGACAACTTTGCAAAAGCCAGATTTGTAAAAGATAATATCAATTTCTCGATTTTTCTTAGAAAATATGCCAAGATCTGGGCTGGGTATGTTGGCTCATGCCTGTAATCCCAGCACTCTGGGAGGCTGAAGTAGGCAGATCACTTGAGGCCAGGAGTTTGAGACCAGCCTGGCCAAGATGGTGAAATGCTGCCTTTCCTAAAAATAAAAAAATTAGCCAGGTGTGGTGGTGAGCGCCTGTAGTCTCAGGTACTCAGGAGGCTGAGGTGGGAGAATCGCTTGAAGCTGAGAGGCAGAGGTTGCATAACCAAGACCGGGCCACACTGCATTCCAGCCTTGGCAACAGAGCAATACTTCATTTCAAAAACAACAAAAAACCAGGGCTATTAATTCTAACTCACTTCTGCTTACCAAAAGCAGAATATGAGGGCTGCTCTCTC